>VZSC01015873.1:349545-379787 GCA_013398225.1 Steatornis caripensis
TTAAAATAGCATATTTAATAAAATACATTTTAATCTAATTCTATAGTATATATTCAATGGAAAGCAAATTTCAAAAATATCCACTATTTCTCAAAGCGAAATGAGTTTAAGACAAAGAGATGAGAGATACAATAGATGCATATTATTTAAGAAGAATGCAAAAGCCACATTCTTGTATAGACTTATTACACTCAAAATCTAACAGTCTGAATAAAGCAGCAATCCAGGAAATCTTCGAATGCCAAAATTCTACAAGATTTCCTGGAGATGACAAAAACAATGAATGTATATTAATGAACTCTCCCCAAGCAAACACCAAAACGTATTTCTTAATGTTCCTATATGTTGTAAGCTCTCTTCTGTTTTTTTTTGTATCTTTACACAGTACTAGATACCAACAGAAAATTTTGGAAAAGCAGAGAACTTAAACAAAGAGTAGTTTCAGAAAAAGGTCTATTGTTCTGACTTCCTGAAGTTTTGTTCAATCTTCCTCTGTCAAAGTAATAATGATAAAAAAATAAAAATAGTAATATTAAAAAAACAATAATAGTAAAAAGTGTGTCATCAAAAGCACTGGTTACTTACCGAATACAAATTCTTTGACCGTTTAGTTAAAGCCATTTAGAGTTTAGGAGTTTCTCCTAATCAACCCCAAAATAACATGGGTGTCAGATGTGTGTCAGGCAGTTTTATAAAAGGACACTGTTAAATTACCTTAAAAACTGAAAAGCATAATCTCAAACTGTTTAAGATTAGTTTCAACTTTCAGCGGCTCTTGAGAAGAGTGACATGGAAGTCAATCTAATTATCATACTTTGATTAGGAAACACCAACTTTCAGTAAGCTGTAGATTTATTGTACATTCAGTACTGAGACATTTTCTAGCAAACTACCTCAGCCTACAGAATTGCAAAAAGCGTACAGGGGAGGAAGTAAAACTACACCACCACCAGCCCCACTAACCCCACGCTGGAAACATCACCCATGTAAAACATGAAACCTTAGTTGTGTTCAATTGAGCAACAGAAAATGTCCTGATTTAAAGTAGTGAATATCTTTAAGAATCAAACTATTTTTAAGGTAGTAACATTTTTTAATATCTGAACCTTACCATACCTTGTTTGGCATCATCACAAGCTGTTGTCCTTTGCAAATAGAGCCTGACTCCAGCTTCCCAAGAACCACAGTGCCCATATCCTTCACAAACAGAAATTACTACATCAAAATTGAAAACATTTTTATAAAGAGTCTGCTCTACTTATGATTTAACTCTGATTACTTAACCGTATGAAGTTATTTAGCACTGCTATACTTAATGTTTTGGAAAATGTTCTTATGAAGGATCACAAAATTTAAGAGTCTCATATAATGCCAACATTATTTACCTCCCCTCCCCGTCTCTATTTTACAGTTGGAAATGTAGACTTATCAAAGAAAAAAAAAAGATGCTCTCTAAAAATACAGTAAATAGTCCATTTATTGCTTTCTGAAAACAGTCCATTTATACTTTCAATCCTATTATTTTAATTTGTACCTTATATTTATCCACAATTGGCAGCCTGATTGGTCCGTCAACTGAACGGTTGAAGTTTGGCAAATTATCCAGGTATGGAATAAATGGTAATCCACTAAAAGAGCAGAAGGCATTTGTTTTAATTTTGTGAGCACCCTTCTACTTAAAAATTACTCAGAATGGATAAATGCAGTCCAACAAAAGGAATGATTTTCGTTCTGACATCATTAAGAACAGTGACCTCTAAGACAGTTAACTGTCATAACATGCCATCATTAGCATCCACTTCACCCTAGCGAACATGTTAATATGCAGGAAGCGCATGTAGTTTTAAAGTTAGGTTACAGGCATTTTTTACACAAATTAATCATTCCTTTGAGAATCTTGCTAGATATGTAATGTGTTTTGGAAATACAAAACCATAAGCTAGGTCCAAACATGATTATCATTACTATGTTGTAAGTGCCATGAACAATACCGGAGAACATGACATCCAGTGAGCTTGTCACTAATTAAAATACAGCTTCAAGCAAACTGTTCACATCAAACAAATACTCATTGCTGCAACACGTCAACTGAAGCATCACTGGAAAATTCAAGGGCTAGTATGGTACTCAAACTCTGAGCCAAAGAATACTGCTAATACTATTACAAAGTCTGCTAACTTCAATCTTCTGCCATTAGCAAATGCTTTTTTTGTCTCCCTGCATGGCTGCGTTCTTGTTGCCCTGATTGTATTTCCTCAAGCACTTTAGAACACAGCTACACTATATCATGCTATACTTCTTCCTAGGTTCACTGCAGCATTTACTGTTATTGAAATATAGCGAATATCCAGGTTGTTCAATTTAAGATACATACATATACCAAGGACAGAATTCTGACTGTTCTTTAAGGTTTGCTCCAGTCAGTCCTGAGCAGGGCATGAAATGAATATCCTTTTTGGGATTGAAGCCAACTTTCTTCAAAAATGGCACCAGTTTCTCTTTACATTCCTCGTATCTATTAAAATGACAAGCAGATCAAGATAAAGTTTCAGTTATTCCAGCATGACATAATACTGTGCTTTATAAAAATAACAAAAACCAGAGACATTTAATTTTCATCAGTTAAGTTATTCTGTTAGCAGCAAGCAAACCTAATAAAGCCTAGTGGCTTATCTGCATCTTCTCCTCAGTCTTCCAGCACAACTTGGTATTGTCTATTCCCCCTCATTCCTCTGCTCCATAAAGCATCATCAGTTTTCTCCATATACCTCAATTACTGGGCTGAGTAAGTAGCAACATATGCTGTATCAGCTTTTAAGCAAGAGATCCAGGCCAAGATAGCAGGACAGACCAAGCAGACAGTTACTGGGGTCATGCTGCATGGTTTCACTTCAGTGGTGGCTTGGTCTCCTCCAGTCTCCTACATAATTTCCTAAGACTTAATGCTATCTATTTCTATTACACTTCTTCCCCTCAGTCAGTTTCAGGTGAATTCAATAATGTCAGAAGTTTGGGGCAGGACCAAGACAGCACAATTGGGCATGCCTTATTCTCTTAGTAAACCCAGCTGATGTTGTAAGGTTCCATAGTCCCTCACAGCTTTCCACAAAAACTTTCATGATTCTTGACAGCATAGCAACTTCTCTGACAACTCTTCTGTCACTGTTACTAAAAGAAAATTGGCTCTGTCCTAGCCCAAACCAGGACATCTTATTACACTGTAGAAGAAAACTGTATCCTGTCATTACACAAGTATCTCTAGGGAAGGAATAAGTTACACTTTTTAGCATCCAGCTTAAAAGGGTGAGAAGAAAGATGTGACAGAAGCCATAAAAAGACGTAAGTTTTGACACTTAGGAAAATTAAAACCCTTCAGTAACATTTAAGCATTAAACCAGAAAAGAATAACTTAATCCTTTTTATTAGTCATTTAAATATTACATATTGAATTTCTAGTTAATTTTTACCTGGCCTGTATCACTGCAAGATTCCCTCCCTCTTCCTTTCTCAGACTATAATCAGGAACCAGTTTAATATATTATTTGCTTATTCAATTCAGCTTATCGTAAAGGAACAACTCCAAATAATACAGGGAGGACACAGAAGGTGAACAGGATAATGCTGTTCTCACCAAATCTAAGCTAGGACTTTAGCAGAAATGCAGCCAAGCAATCAAGAATCTGGCAAACTAAACTACTGAAAACAGAGTCACTTCCTTTTAGGTTCAGTATAAAGTTTCCAAGTCAACAATTAAACTATGTTAGAATGCATGGATTTGTTAGATATGGCTGCACAGACCCAAACAGTTGAAAGGGAATGTTTTAAAGTAGTGTAGAACTTCAAGCTTAGTTGAGAAGCACTGTCCTAGGCACTATGCTTTTGTTCTTCCTGCAATTTTGATAACCTCTGTCTTTAGTCCGCCAGTCTACCATTCTTTCAGCAAAAATGGGATGCAAAAAATTACTTAGGAATTATTTTATTTCAGTATCTTTTAATGAAGATATTTTTTAATATTAAACTCACCTTTCATTACTCCAGTTTACAGTAGGATCATCCATTTTATTAATAAGAACTATTAAATGTTTTACACCTGCTGTTTTTGCTAACATGGCATGTTCTCTTGTTTGTCCACCTTTCTCAAATCCAGTTTCAAACTCTCCTTTTCTTGCAGAAATAACCTGATTAAAAATACATATTTTATTAAAATGTCTACAATTCTCTCAACAGAACAATTGACGATCGATAATAGTGCCTTACTCAGTTAAAAAATAACTTTGGGTAGTCAAAACTGATAAAAGGTTTCAAAATGCACTAATATATCCTCAGTACTACCCATTAGTTTCTGAACTGTCATATATAAAAAAAAATTACATGACACCTGTGGGCAAATTTATGAAGCTGTTATGTTACTCCAAAACCCACTCAAATTTAGGTAGACTTCAGATTTGAAAATTTTGCCCACTGTAACTAACCAAAAGAGTAAAGAAGCAAATAAACAAAAAATAAAAATCAAAAGCTTAATTCCACAGAATATCCAGAATAAAAGAATCTGATTTGTCCTTACCAGCACAGCAAGATCAGCTTGAGAAGCCCCACCAATCATATTTGGAACAAAGCTCTTATGTCCAGGAGCATCTAGAATAGTGAAGTGTTTCTTCTCAGTTTCAAAATAGGCACGACCCACTTCTACTGTTTTACCTTTGTCTCGTTCTTCTTGGTTTGTGTCTAAGGCCCATGAAAGGTACCTAAAAAAAACCAAAAATAAACCAACCCCAAATATTCTATTTTTGTATTAATTTTTACTAAATTTATGTATGATGACTCATTCATCATAAAATGTCTTTTTTTTCTGCTCAACTATTCTAACCACCTCAGCATTATGGAAGTTAAGCGTATCCAAGACCAACAGGGACTTTTTATTGAATTTTTTGTGTGTATATATTGAGCCGTAGTGCGCAGTGGTAGCTCTCCCTCACATAACTAGAAGGAGGCGATTCTAAACAACAATGTTCAATTACTAAGTTCTCCAGGTATGATCCAACCTCAAATACTTTAAGCTTTGCCTCAACTTGAAAAACACCTCTGGATCAAATATAAAACAATTCCTCTCAGCATAATTCACTAAAAATTTTGTTCTGATTCGCACACATTCATATTATAAGAACTTACTATTATTAGTTCTCATTTATTTGCACACACTAAACAGAGGTTGGCTATGAAGTAGACACCACCTTTATTCATCACCTATCTTTGATACTTTGATCATATCAACTGTTGTCCCCTCCTAATTACATTTTATCCCATTTGCCATTGACAAACTAGTTAGACAGATGAATTGAAATTTCAGAAAAAGATTATTTAGCTTCTGCAAAAATTGGTGAATAGAAAGGAGAGAAAAAAATTAATACTCTAAAGAGAAGAAAAGTAGTAATAACTAAATTGAACTGGCTTAACATACCAATAATTTTCACCACTAGCAGCAGCTTATAAAGATCTTTAGCTTGTCTTTTGTATTGACTGGATAATGTCTGAGGAGACACTGCTAACTCAGCTGACCAGTGATCAGGGAGGGAGCATCAGGGACTACTGAACACAAAGACATCCTTTCCAGCTCAAGAAGTTCCCGAATCAGAGAAAGCACTAAACATTGGGAATTATGGGTATATAATCACAGTCTTCCCCAGGCAGTAGCTATTCATCAGTGACTGAGGTCTAGATAGCATGCTAGATGGCTCTTGGTTTGTACCAGTATGCGTGCTCCCATGTGTTATAATCTTCACCATGGCCTGTGTTTCTGGAAGATTTCAGCAAATCCAAAGGTCAGGTTTTACTCAGCTAACAAGAGTTAAGCAGGAATCTACGTGTGGTAGCTGGATGGGAAGTCCTTTTTGCATATCGGGTTTTTAGGGAAAGATGCATTTCTGACTGAAATGTCAGCTCTGAAATACAGTATAGAATTTTCTTAATCACAAAGTAAAACTGCTCAAATTTCAAGACTCTCAACCTATGAAGCAAGCTAACAAGACCTTTGGTAATGACACAGAGGTACATCATACTTTCTGTTGTATATCATGATATATTTTAAAGACTAATGATAACATTCAAGGAGGCACTTCCTGCAACTCCCTCTCTAAAAGAGGAGGGGGAAGAGGAAATATGTTTTTCAAGCTGTCCAGGGTTTTTGAGGAAGGTCCTGAAATATTTATTACTATGGTCAACTCCCAACAGGGGGATGATGCTTGCTTGATAAAAAGAACGTATGTCACCCTTTCTATCCCCCTCTCTCACACATAATACAATTAGCTTAGGTCAATGCCCACCCCTTGAGTGCTCCATTGCTGCTTCTTTTCCAGAGCCCTCTGAACCGCTGTTTTCCTCCACTACAGCCAAAAATTAAAAGCTTCCAAAAGGAAAATCAATTTTCCAAGAGTTGTTTGAAAGAGAAAGCAGGCTGCTGTATGTGCTGTATATACACACACACACACAAAGCCAAGAACCAACCAAACAAAAAGCAATGACACAACCCAAAACAAACAAGAGGCCCCCAAAAATCCACACATGATGACAGCAGCATCCTCTTGTCCGCAGGAAACCTAAGAACCACAGACTCCATCTCATTTTTATATGAATAAATGTCACGGCCAAAAGTATTCACTCGCTCTCTCCTCATGTCTGCCAAACTGACAGCTTTGATCTCTGTCCCTTACATATCTACTGTTTACAGGTGAAAGACATACAGACAGAATGACCCCAGGAGCTGCCTGAGGAAAGTGTCTGTCTGCCTTGTATTCCTTTTTACCAGACAACCAGGTTTACCAAAACATTGGAATGTAAAGCACTGATCCTAAAAAAAAAGAAAGCCCCAACAAACCAAAACCACCCCCCACCCGCAAACCCCCTAACAACAAAACAAAACGGCAAAACCTGTTCCAATATGAATCACACTGTTTCATGTACTTTTAGTTAAAGTAGTACTGGAGGAAAACAAGAGATTCCTCCTCCCGTACTCAAAACCCATTCCAGCAGGAAGTCAGTGCTACAGGGATAGAGACTAAAAAAACAGTTTCCCACTTTCATCACAGTGCAAAGAGGAAAGCACACCACTGTCTTCAGTTAAGTTCATACCATGTTTCTCTGTTTTTTTCTTTAGCTTCTCTTTCATATTTTTCAAGTGTTCTTTTGTCAACCATTCCTGTCAAATACCTAAGAAGGGAAGGGGAAAAAAAGAGATTATTTTTAAAAACCAGAACAGCCTGATGCAAGCAGCAGTGGAATTTTTTCTCCACAATAAGCCACACCATTACATGACATATAAAAGTACACCAGCACCACTTTAGCAGAAGTATGAGGAATGTCTTTTTTTAAGCCTAATTGTAAAAGGTTGTGCAGAAGCAAGTTTTGAAAAGGAACCACATCTGTTAAGTCCATTTCTGAGACTAATCCAATACTTCAAAATTAAGTAAAAAATGTGATAGGAGAATTCTTCACACACACACCCCCCATTTCTGAAATGTAAAGAAAAATTTTTTTTGTTTTGTTCTTTTTAGATAGAACAAGGAAACTGCTGATCTCTCTTAAAAATCAGTCATGAAAAGAGGTAAGTAGTTTACAGTTTTATGATATGAAAAATTTCTTATTTCCCCCTCAAGATCTTCTAACCATAATCTACTTAGTTTATAAGGTAAATTAATTATAACAATAAATAAATGGTTAATGACAGAGTTGGTACAAGCACTCAATTTTTTTCCCCCTTCAACAAAGGGATAGTCTGCAAAAATTACAGACCACAAAAAGCTTTAAGAACATAACACATTGATAGCAGTGTTAAGAATAGGCATCTCCTTGTACAAGGAGACTACTCAGACACATCAGATAATAAAATGCTAATTTGCTCCAGTATGAACTACAAGGTTAAATGTAGCATGACAATTCCAACATTCCAGTTTGGTCAAAACAAAACAAGATGAAAATGCCACAACAAAGACCTCCCACTTTTGCTGAGAATATTATTTTAAAATCATAGAAATACTTTGCATCAGCAGGATAACATTTATTTCTTCATGTACTGCTTTCCATTTCTTGTTTTTTTTTTTTTTAATACAAACTGTAAGATCTAGCTGCGTTTATTGACTTTTGTCTCAAAAATACTGCAGTCTCTAGATACTGTTTCTAAAATAGACTTAAAAGATTAACTATTATAATTTCACATTTTGAAATCAAATTATGCCTACGTTAGCACCAAGGAGTTAGTATATTCAATTTTTTTTAAATTTAAATCTCACAGAAAGGACAAAGTTTAACAAAAAGTATAAAGCTGTTTCAAATAGCATTTTGAAATGATAAAGAAAGCCAGGCTCATGTACTAAGAAAGTTTCTTTAATTTAGTAATGTATGCTTTTGCGTAGTTGTTTCTATTAAGTGAGTGACACTCCTATAGCGATAAGATTAGATCTGCTGGAATTAAGAAATTCCAAAGACAGTAAGTAACTAAATTGACAGGGAGACTAACATTATAAAAATACTAATTTATGCTGATTAAAGTCATAAAGAAAATTGTACTCATTTTACTTAATATATTTTGAATTGGCAAGAAGAGCAAATCTAAAAATCTTATTTAAGAATTTCCTTACATTATTTGTCCTCCAATAGTTGACTTGCCAGCATCTAAAAAAAAAAAGTCATTCATAATTTAAAAGAAAATCCTAGAAAAAGAGGAAAACAATTATGAACAAGGTCATCTAATTTATTTCTAAAGATATATTTTTTAATTGTAATATAACTTTTTTGAAGCATCTCTCAGCTTCCCTTGTTTCCATAATAATTCATTGTCAATTCAATTACACTGAAATTTTGAAGTTCTGTTTTCATACATACAAACTTGGCATTATCCATAACAAAAAAAAGAAACCCAACAAGCAGTGATCCAGCAAAAGTGTGGTTGTGAGTGTGGAAAGCTCTTGCAAAAATCCCTTTCCCTGCTTCTTTTCTCCTTTGTCCCTAACTTCTGTAGGCTGCTCTTCAATATCGGGATGTACCTCTGCTCACTGCCTCTTTACTTTGTGTGACTACATTCTGAAATTACCTGAGGACTAAGTTACAGTAGTTCTAAGGTGATAAGAGACTATACAAATGAAAATACAGAGTTTACTGTAATACTCATGATCCAATAATTCTTCTGTACTTTTGACACCACTTAAGATTTTTCTGACGCTTGTTCAACTGTTCAATTGGGACATTTTGCAATAAATGCTTCTTTTAACCCTGAACTATGTTAATCTATTGTTTATAGGTCTACAATTTTTAATATTTTGAATAATATTTTTTGAATTTAATAACAATTAATAAGAACTCTCCAACAATATTTAGAACAAGCAGAAAAGGAACACTGCTTTCTGATGTTGCCCTTTGGAGCATAAACACAGATATGTCACTTAAGCAGTCAACAGAGCAGGTACTTGAGAAATCATGAACACAGACACTGTTGTGTCCGAGAGAACACAGGCACTCTGTCCTTGAAAGAGCTTCTGTAAGTTTTTTAATTTTTTCCAGAGCAGCTTCATTAGAATGAATGTTCCTATTAACCTCAAGACATGGTGAATACATACATCTCTACAAAGAACAGAATTAGTTTCCAATACTCTTGAGTTCTAGCTGATACACAACACAGAGATCCAATTACTTCACATTCACTTACAACTTACCTACGTGCCCAATGAATACTACATTTACATGCTCTTTTTTAGGAGCACCTGGTGGTGCTACAACAGATTTCGGTTTTGGTATTTCCTCCTCCTCTTCCATCATTTCCTGAGTGCTTTCTTCAGAAGGCCCTGCATCCCCTGCAGGACCACTTCCTAGCTCTGCTTCACTTGTTTCTTCTTTGTGGTCCCATGATTCTTCCGGGGACATTTCTGTCTCTCCATTTTCCACTAAAAATTAACCAGATAGATATATTCAAATACATAATGACATTAAAAGCAATGACTATGCAGAAAAGCCCCTGCCGTCAAGATGCAATCAAAAGATTCCAACTATCCAGTGCATTAATGTCTTGCTATATAACAATGAGCAACTGCTGCTTGTTTCTGAACTGATTATTACCAGGAGCTTTCAAACTAGCTGACGTACTGACATCAGAAAACTATGATTCACAGGGATTAAGAGAATTCTAACAAGGCAACAATTTTACAAGGAAAACACAAATCTGGAGATCCACTCAGACCATCATGCTGGTCTGAATCCACAGACACATGCTACCACACGTTTAGAAAGAAAAGAGGAGGGATAATGGCTTAAGTTCTCCTAAAAGCCATACAAATACAAGGAGGAAGATACAGTTTCTATTTCTGATCGCTCATGTTACTGTAATGTTTTTGTTAAACACCATTTAACACATATTAATGGGACTATTTTGTAAGACGAAATTATTTTTTAATAAAGCACTGATGCTTTTTCAGTGTCCAAGTGTCCACCAAATTGCACCTGTCAATGCATACTAGTGTTCAATTACTTCTTTCCTAATCAAATGTAAAGACACCACGAAAATTAGTAAAGACCAAAAATGCAAAGCCTCAATAAAGTATCCTTCAATTTTGTTTGCAATGATTCAGCAAAAGCACTATAGTAGTATTTCATAGCACTATGGCAATGAAATGGAACAGTTGTCATCTTACCAACAGATTCTGAAATTTCCATGTTAACAGCAGCATTTGAACCTAGAAGGGAAAAAAACCCAAAACAAAAAAAATGGACTCATTAAGAACACAGGTTTACCACGACAGTATGAAGAACAAAGAAAAACAGAGTGAGTAAATTCATAAATGGATAGTTCAGATGTTTGGGCACTTGCCAATGCTACTTAATATACAGACTCAATTTTAAAAATCCCGTTTCATGCAAACTTTATGACCTCCAATAAACCACTTGGTCTTTATGTGCCTTGCTTCGCTGGCTGTAAAATTGTAAATAACCACAGATGACCACACTGCCTTATAATAGTAGTACGAGGATAAAGAGAACGAAGATTGGAAAAAGGTTCATAGAGATTTTTAAAAAGGAGATTCTTTGCAATAATTGTTTTAAAAGAATGTTTAATGGACCCGCCTTGCATACCATTAAAACATGAAAACAATTACCTTCACAAGAGGCTGTCTGCTCCTCTGGAGAAGTCTCTACAGATGTGCCTGCAGAGAAAGAAGTTTAACTTTTAAAATACACTGATGTAACCAATTTCCACACTTAGGCATAAAAGATCATCTCCCAACTTTACTGCAAGAAGTGTATTTACGAAAAAACTCCTCCCACCCCAAAACCAGCACTAAGTATAGCCTTCACACACAAATACTTCTAAGGAACATTGCCTAAAAGTTGTGAAAATAATACACCAGTTCTAAAACCAATTTTTTTTCCCCCATGTGGAAAGATACACTTAAAGCAAATTTTAAAGGAAGCAATTTTTCTATACATAGTATTTCACCTGTCCATTCTTTTTGGGCATGCTGGCGATTTTAAGTATCTAACTGGTGTTTAAAAATGTCAAACCAGTTTTATTGTATCCAAAGAAACAATGCGTGCCTGGTGTCACAACTGTCCAGAAAGGTTCTGCCAGCTTCAGCTTATAGGCATACCTACAACCCTGCTGCGCCTCAATTTCACGTAAGCATTGAAGAGAAAACTGAAACAAGCTATTAAGAATAAATTCTTAGTATCTTCTGTAGTTATTAGGGTCAAGAGATGATAAACTCATTCATGTGCCTGGTAAGTTTGCCAGTCCTCTTAAACACCATAATACAGTCACATTTCTCAGAGGGCAATCTCACCAATCATGTGCATATCAAAACCCAGAGTTTTTAGGATAGATCACTCAACCTTCTCATGCACTAAACTATATGCTGAGGTATAACTAATTATTAAATCTACTAAGAGCGATACGTTCCAATTAACAATTATACCACTTGACATTTCAGGACATTATTCCACATGATCAAGAGGCTTTCTATAATTACCCCTAAAATCATAACCTATTTAGTTTTCTCTTGGTATAAATTCAGCTTCATAATTCTTTGAAACAAGTTCATCATCTTTTTTCAGCCACATACCAAATTCATACCCTCTACTTAACTGTACTCCTTCAGCTCTCCTTCAATTCCATTATAAAAAACACAGATCTTATAGCAGTACTTGCCCCATATGTGTGATGGGACCTACAGATGAGACAAATCCCCTCAAAAGAACAAAAACATACAGAGAAGGACCTGATTCTAAGCCTCTTTGCTTTCGTGTTGTTTGCGTATTTGCTGCAGGCATCTATAAACTGGAGCAGTGCTGCAAAAGCTGGAAGAGGGCCAGAGGACAAGGCTTGCAGGCAGGGTGAATATGGGTCACAGCACAACACCCAGTGACCAGCAGCAAGCAGTGCAGGGGACACAGCAACCAGAAGAGGAAACCGTTCTGGGCGAGGTTCCCTACACTCCCGTTTTGTAACTTATATGATCTGCGCTCCAGGGCCCCAAAACCATAGGAACAAAACTTTGAATGATTTAACATAGTAAAGTAAAAGCATAAGAATAGAATACCTTGCAAGAAATGATATATTACTCCCATCTGAGAGCTGGAGAAGACTCAGATCAGCCCATTTATCAGTGCGGTAAGCAGGTGGCATAGAATCTAGGTATGAACCTATAACCTCCGGTTTGTAACACATAAGAAGATTGTTGTCCATTTCACACATACGATGATCGGGATGCATAAATATTTTCATTACAAGATCATTTCAACAAGGTTTTGATTTCATTCCTGAAGTTTGTCCATAACGAAAAACATATGAAATGACAGTATTTATGCACTTGCCTTGAAACAGAAACTCTACAAGTGGTTGAAGAGTTATTTAATTCCTTAGAAATAAATTGTCAATCAACAGCATTCATAATAAACTCAGTTTTTTTCTGGTCTGTAATACAGCAGACATAGAGACAGGAAAAACATTTCTTCACAAATAACAGAGAGGAGGTAGAAAACTGTTAACCTAAAAAGGTCCATTTGTTAAATTTTGTATGAGTCTAGCACACAAATGGATAAGGCAGTTTGCGTATGGATCCTAAACAGTACTAATGTCACACAATCTAGGGGCAACAGATACTCAGTTATGATCACAGACACATATTAATTTCTGGTCACTATGGTACACAAGTAGCAGACATGCTTTGAAAGTGAATTACATGAAACATACACTGTTCCTTCCAAGCAGAAAAGGACTACAAGCCACTCTCTAAAAAAGCTCATTGTAAAGAAACGATGTAAAAAATAAAGAATCTTAATTTCAAAAAGAACAAGCTTTAAGTGATATAAATAAACATCCCCTCAGTAACTCTTTACTTCTGATAAAGAATTTCAGGGTATGTTGAGTTATTTCAGGCACTGGTACACTGCAAACAAAGAGAAAAGCCTGACTTTAAAGGGTCAGATTTATCATTTGCTCTGTGTAGAAATGAATGGAAATTGCCTGAAGTATGCCTTTAAGACAATATCCTGAAGACAAGGATGCAGTCAGTCCTACTGCTTCTTAGATCATTGCATTGCCGCATTTTGCTCTTTGTCATCTCTTCTCTCGTGTCAGCCCTAGTGCACGTATAACTACTGAAGCTCCACAAAGGGAGCTGATCTGACCAAAAATTGAACTAGCAAAGAACCTACCAGCTTTTGGGTGGATCAGCACTCTGAAGCAACATATCAGCTTGGTGGAAGAGCACTACTAGTTCCATGGCAGAGAGGACAGAAAGGCAGTCTTGAACAATTCAAGGAAAAACAATTCACCTTTAAGTTTCAGTTCTGAAACACCTAGGGAATCTTTGGATCACCTAAAAAGGAAATGACAATTCTGAATCTAGTTGAGATAGGCTTACTACCTAGGGCTCAATACTGGATTAGGACATGAGAAGAAGGCCAAACTCCACACTGTCCCCATGGCAAAATATTTGGGCAAATCCAGTGAAGTGACCTTGCTTATTTTGCCCATGAGATAGTCATTGTAACAAAGTACCTTTAAAGATGAGGGAAACTGAGAAAGGTTCTAAGTAGTCCTTGGAACTTCTCCTGATCTCTCCAAAACACTGAAGTAGGTTAAGTTTTTCATTTTTTGTTTTCTGGGAGTCAGAAAAGTAACTAACAACTTCTACGGTTAACATAGTTTTCTATTAATGTAAAAACATCACATACAGCAAATTAAACACAAATTGGAAGAATCTGTAACACATTTCAACTTCAGCTTGAAAATTATAGATCCTCATCTGTGAAAATCATTCAGATAAGGATCTTGTCATGAGAGGGATTCAAAATGTGTTTTATATGAATCTGGATTTAGTCAGAATGTGTCTTAAATGATGCCAAATCTTTAAGGAGTACTTCAAATTCTTGGATTTACATGTGATCAACAACAATTAGATTTTACACAGCATCCTTTATACTCCATCTCTCCTCAAATCATAAATCAAGAACTGTTGTTGCAACCTTATTCACTGTATTACACGAGGTAAGCAGTTTATCTTTAGTCCTCTTGAACATCAGAGCCCTAAGATGTTTTTTGGAATATCTTTGTTGTCAATGCCAAAGGCAAAAATGGATACACATGCTGCATTTATCTACTGGTAGATGATCAGACAAGGACATTATGTAATTCAGAGTCTTGTCTGAATAAGGTGGGTTTTTTTAAATATAAAATTTACTGGAAGATTCTGCACGCTCCCAATAAACAGTCCAAAATTGCACAACTTTTAAAACGAGGTCATCGGTCTCTTTAAAGTACAGCTAACGTCCTAATGAAATATTGTGAGAATCCACTCTATTTCATTCAAACAGCATTCTAATACAGCTGATGAGTTTGTTGCGTATTACATCAAGTTTTCTACTAGCATGCTTTTCTGTTATACAATAACCAAAGCTGCACAGGTAGAACGAATTAAAAGTTACCACTCAATCTCTGAAAATATTGTTTTAAAACAGAAGAAGTCAGGAACTTCACCGCATTAACATTTACAATGCTTTTACAGAAACAATAGAAAATTCCTTTATAATTAAATTTATATTCAAATGAAACAAGATTTTCATATATAGAACAGGTATAGCTGGTAAACTGGAAATCCGTATTAGAGGAACTGCAGTTAAAATACAGTATTAAAACCAAACTCAAGTGCTAAGGAGTAATGACAACTTCCATCATTATGTAAACTGCAGTATTTACCAGATGTGCAGAATAAGCTGAGAAATGTCTCCACACATATTGTTCAGTGGTTAACGGGTAACTCCTCAGAAGCAGTTACCTGAGCCACAATGCAAATGCCTTCACAGAATTGATGAGAGGCTGTAATTTGTTGCTGCGCATGGCAGCACTTACAGCTCCCAGTCCACTCTGCTGTTGGAGTGGTAAGAACCTAAACAGTACTGGTACCTGGCAATCGAGGTAGGGTTAATGAAACTGTTTGCGCAACAGAGCATAGACAGATAAAAAGAAAAAAAGAAAAGAAAAGAAAGGAGGGCAAATTCTGTTTGAAAGGTATGTCTCATCTACAAAACTTAGATGGTCTGTATAGTGAGTTTGTTGTTGCTCCTCCAATACAGGCATCAAGTTCCTTCACAGGAATTCCTGGAAAGCTGAAGAGTGAAGAAATGCATGACACCCACCTTAGGAGTCCCATCATATTGTCATATGTGTGATTTGAATAACTGAGTTCAGTACATATGTACACAATAGTCATATAGTCTCAACAGTTTTCTTGAATTACATAACAGATGTTTGCCCCCCTTCCCCCCTTTTTTTAAACTAAAGCATAAAATATTGGACCAGAGTAAAAAGTAAAGGTCCAAGTCAAACACACAGAGCAAGAGAATCAGAATTAAAAAAACCCAAAGAGATGCTTAGTTAAAAAAATTACTTTAAGCACAAGTAAGTGCTACAGCTAAACAAAGTATTTCATGTTTAGTATTTTAAAATATACAGAAAGAAAAGGTTTTCAGGAGTTCACTGTAATTAAGGCAGTTGTTTTGAAAGTTAACTTAAACCCAAAATTATTTTCTTCTTGTCTCTGCCCTGCTTCATAGTCTATGCTCTAGCTTCACCCGTGGACACAGATGTATGCCCAGTTTTTAAAATGCACCAATGTTAAGAGCAGCTTTAATAGTTTTAACATGACTTTGTAAAATTAAGAAATAAATTAGCACTTGCTTCGTATTAATAAGATTTTACTATGTTAGCTTAGTAAAAGATCCAACTTTTTGTTTCCCCAGTGAGAACACACCTTAAGTTTATCTTATCTAAACCCAACATGCTTCTTCACAACTAAGTCTAAGGAAGTTTACAAGGATTTTCAGGGAATATAATGAAAACCCCTTTTCCTTAAGGCCAAGTATTTTTGCTTAGTTGGTAATTTCATTTTTGAGACAATCAAGAAATCAGGCTCTGTATTAGAACAATTAAGGATTCCACTCTCTAACAAAGACCTCTCACAATACAGTAGGAATCAAAATTAAAAACAAAGCTAAGCACCCCATGGATTTTTTAGCAGGTTAAGCTCAGGATCTTAACATTAACACATAAAAGAGTAAAATTTACACATAAATTCTCAGACTGCTCTAGAGAACACATTTTTAATATTGCATCACCTGTCCTAAACTGACATTTGTACTGAGATTCAATCAGTATCATTTTCATATGACCTCTTCATAAATTTCACTGATTAAATTTTGGCTGCTTTATTCCTCCATAATAAAAAACCAAAATAAATCCATCTTTCTATCTCAGCTTCATACAATCCACTGCTTCTCTTGCTTGCGTGTGTCTCATCACAAAACAGGAGAGAAATCTCAAAAGTGTGAAAGTGGAATTGTAAAACCAGATTGCTAATAGAATCCAAGAATTATCCCAAATTACTTTTGTCTTCATTTTGATAGAGCAATCAAGTTTTAAGATAACATCATGCTTTCAAATATGTTAAATCAGTAGTCCAAATCAGGGTGCTAAATACATGGCCAGCAGACTGCATGTAGACTCCAGGACAGTTCATCTAGTCCACAGCTGGCTCTCAGTGGTCTCTTTTATTGGAGTCATGCAAGGGTCACAAGTGTGATGAATTATTCTAACAGGAACAACACAGTCCTGGCTACCTTCCTGGGGACACTTCAGGTGTCGACAAAGGACATCTGTGTAATACATTGGCACCTTGACTGCATCACACAGGTGTATTATATCTGATCATCTGGCAAGTCAACGTCTGCACTGACCGTTTTAAAAGAGGTTGTGGAGCTCATCTGTCTAGAGAAGCTGATACAGAAGAACAGTGCTTTAGAGAGTCAAGTGATGACTCAAATCAGTATTTTTTTCATAATAAGAATTTATACCATATACTGGCATTCACAATACTGATCTGCTGTCATGTAAGCAGTTCAAGTCTACAGTTAAGAAGTATTAACAGTAGCATAACCAACACCCTCTTGCAAGGAAATCATCAGCCTACAGCTTTTCAAATGCTGGTATGAGTAAATCATGTAATCCTTTAATATGATAGCTTCTTGAATGGTGGACTACTAGTTTTAGACAAACAAGACTTTCTTAGCAGGTTTATATGCAAAGTGAAGCCTCTTGAGAACTGAATTGTTGAAGAGTCTTAAAATATAGTCTACAGAGAATGCTGTAGAACAAGAGATGACCAGTTTTCGGGAACACAATGATACAGATCATCCTACTCTGCAAATTACAGGATTCAGAACTGAAGCGGAAGATATTGAAACTCCTTCTTTTGTTTCTGATTGGGGGTGGGGGGTGGAAATATATACGGATGTTCCAGCTAGCTACAAAGTCAAGAAAAATGAGGGCAGGGAAAACCAGAAAGATAGATGCTGTATCAATTTATTTACAGCATTTGAAGGCTGAGAATGTCCAGCTGCTTGAATGTAACTATTACAAAAGTAACTACTGCAGGCAAGTGAGGATATTTAGGGAGTGAAGCAATCTAAAGGGCACTGCATCTTAAGCCAGATGTTTGCACTTGGTCAAGACTGCAGGTGCAAGTTGTCCAAACTACAGTCATTAACAAATATGACCAGAAATTTACTTGAAGTGGTCAAGAGAGCTACTAAATTAAGCAGTAGCACCAATACCACGAAAAGGATAAATGTTATCTTTCCTTACACTAGCTGCTATGTGTCACACAATTTTTATTCTTGTTACTTTTGTGCTAATAACACTTTTTTCTTACCACAATCACAGCATACTTGAAATCATTGAACGATTCAGGCTGAAAGGGACCCCAGGAAGTTAACTAGTTCAATCTCCTGCTCCAAGAAAATTCAACAGCAAATACTTAAAATTTACTTCTAAAAAGAAGAAAAACTAACACAAAATATAGTAAACCCCATACGAGGAAGCTGTGATCAATTTTACCAAGAATCCTGGGAATATTCAAGAATTATGACAAAAATTTAGCGACAAGAATGCAGGTTGACGCTGCCCTTTCAGAAATTTTTCACTTCACTCATACATGAGATCCAAACAAAACTTAGATAATAGAAATCTTATTAATCCGGAAGGTGAGGAGAAGATTTTAACTATTCCCTTACACCTCCAAACCATGCCTTGATATGGAAACAAACAGAAAGCCACACAAATGCAATTACTTCTTATATACACTTACAAAATTAATAACCATAGTACAAAAATTAGTCATAGATGCAACAGAACAGCGAAGTTGCAAGGTGCAGTTGTGACTAAGAATGTTTGGAGGCCCTAACACAACCACTGTCATTTCATTGACTGTCACACCTTGCCTTAATGTAGTCGAGTTTGCTAGTCCAGCGACTGCTATCTACAGTAAGTCTCCCTAGAAGCACAACTTGCTAATGCCATACATGACATGCTTGCTGGAAGGAACTGTGGTACAGTGATGTCTGTTGCAGACAGAAAAATTGAGAAGTCTCTATTTCACATTTCCAATAGAATCCAAGAAAGAGATTTTACACAAATGAGTTTGACTTGGACATAATTTGATAAAAGCACATCCTTGCAGCTAGAACATTTGGAACGTGTTGGTTTTAATCTGTTCCTCAGGTTCAAAAAATCTCTCAACAACAGAAAGTTCAAAGAAGGAAAGCATTACTAGAACTTTACTTTAGGCCACCTAAGTCCTCAAACTGACACCCAGCTTTTTAGAGTCTTCCTAAGAACCAAGATTAATTTAGATTCTTCCCAGTATAAACCAGTATTTGTACAGACCTCAATACAGATGATAAACAGAAATATTTTTTTCCTTACAGTGTAATGAAGGATGAGTGCCACTGAACACTCATTTCCCTATGGGAGCAAAAGCAAACTGGGTTGCTGAAAAGTAACCTATTCAGCACCATTGTCTAATCATACGTTGTTCTGACTTATTTCCAGAGCAAGCTCCACCTAGTTCTTCTAGCCAGGAAAGTAGTTGTCACCTTATATGAACATCTGCAAGAATGAGACTGTCAGTTACGTTCTGTAACTGAGTACATCAGACCTAGAAAAGTACGTAACAAGTATAGTATTCCAGTTAAGAAACGTTTTTTTTTTTCTCTTGCAAATTTTTGTCAGCTTAATCTTGGAGACATCCAAGTAAATTATGGAAACTTAAAATTCTAAACCTTAAAGAAGATATAGAAGCAAGGTGAATTCAAACCAGGTAGATTATAGCACGACACAGGAAATGTACTCAGCAACTAAGACTAGAAAGAAAAGCTATCCTGATCACTCCAGATGACCAGGAAGCTTTCAGTAAAGTGATCTCTAGTTTCTGGAAAGACAAAGCTCATCATAGGCCTCAGAAGTAGCAAAAGAGTAGAGAAAAGTAGAGCATGAAGAAATAAATACAATGAGCAGGTGAGGAAATGTAGTTTAAATCCTACCAAAACAATTTAAATATAGGAAGCCTTAAAAGAAACCTTACAAAAGTAGCCAGGGAGAAAAAAATGTGTTCTTCTAAAAACTTTATTAGGGTTTTGAATGTTATGAGTCACAGTATTGATTACATAGTTAAAAAAAGACTTAGAGTCAGGTTGTAATGGCTGAAAAACACAGTAGAATGAATGCTGAAGATTATTCAAAGATGCATCACATGTTCAGCGCAGCCTCAAGCTATCCACTCTACCTTTACACCCATGAACCTTAACATATACATTTATTATAAATGACATCCAAGAGTCTGCCCATGGCTTCCTAGAAGTATGTTTTAATGCATTTACATATTGCCTGCCTGGATAGCACATGAGCTACAATTTCTGATAAAAATCAGGAGTGCTGAAAACTGAAGAGAACACATAATCTAACATTTGCTCTAACACAAAAAAATAGGTTAATACTCTGTTTTGAAAATTTTAAAACTTCATATATGAAAGCTACACATTTTAGCTGTTAACATCTGATAACTTTAGATATTAGGGAGAGAAAGGCTAATTAAGATATTAAATCAGAATGCAATAAATAGTAAGCCATAATCAACAGGAAATTGTGACAAACATAATGTAACAAGTAGTCGCTTTAGTGAAATTAAATTACTAGAATCAATATCTGAAATACTAGCTTGTTTCTTATTGTACCAATAGGGATACAGAAAATGATAGGAAAAACCAGGAAGGTGTTAAACTATCATATTCAATCAGTTCTCAAACACCTTAGCTGCAGGAGTGACATTAAAATACCACCTCAGTTAACTAGCATGTCTGATGTTTGTAAGGTCCTTCAGTTTGGAGCTGGAAATTAAAAAGTAGCTCTCCTTTTATTTCCCATATGCAAAGTAAATCTAGTATAAACATTGGTTGTGTACACAAAGATCCTTTGAAATTTAAAGCAGGGTAAATTTCAAGTTATTCCATTGACTGAGGCCAGCTGAACAAAGCTCCCTTCCCTACTAATAACTTACCAGCAGAATATTAGAAAAAATTAACTACTTGATATAATCTTCAAAAAGACATTTAAAATACACCTGAACCACTGGTGGCTGAAGCAGTGCTGTTCTCCCCAGCAACATTAAATTTATTACCACCAAAATCTTCAACAACTTCTCTAGCGCTTTAGGAAGAAGAGGGCTACATGGCTTCCCCTCGTCACGGGCGACCCTTTCCAAGCAAAGGTACCAGCCAAACGTACACGGGATCCACATACAGCCAGACCACACCAGTTACTGGTGTTTCTCGAGCACTACACCTGTACCGCGGCTCGGCCTCCCGCAGCACACCCCGCAGGGTCCCCGCCACCCGAGCTGTACCACAGCGGCCTGCAGGCCCCCTCCCGAAGCCCCCACAAACTCTCGGGTTGCATCAGACGTCGCAACCAGCTCCCCTACAGTGCCCCACGGCTCCTCGGCCCAGGCTGCGCTGCATCACGCCCCTTCCCCCACACCCCTCTCCTGCACAAGGCTCCCCCTCGGCGTACCCTGACCCGCGCCTGCCCTCGGCCCTCGCTGACGAGACCCTCCTGCCTTTAGGGCCCAGGGCCCCAACCCCCAGGCCGGGTCGCTCTCCCACACCCGGGCCGGGTCGCCTCGCGGTCCCCTCCCCGGCCCAGCGTTGCCCTTCGCGCACCCCCTCCAGCGCTGCCGCCCAGGCGCCCCGCCCGCACCCCGTCAGCCTGACCCACCCGGTCCCCGGGCTACCGGCCGCCTCCCAGCTCAGCCCGGCCCGGCTTCCCTCACCCGCCCGCCGGAGGCCCTTCACGCCGCGCTCCAGCCCCGCGTGGCCCTTCCCCTCCTCCCCCGCGGGGGCCCAACAGCGGCACGGCCCCGCGCCCTTCCAACATGGCCCCCATCCCTCCGCCCTCAGCGCCCACCCGCCGGCGCAGCCCCGTCCCGGCGCGGCAGTTACCGTGGGGCGGCGGCGGTGGCAGGCCGGGTGGGGGCGAGGGTGGCGGCAGGCCGGGCGCCGGGCCCCCCCTCAGGAAGGACGGCACGAACTCGGCGGCGTGGACGTTGGGCACGAAGGGCTTGGCGTTGACGTTCAGCTGCCGGCTGAAGGCCGCCCCGAGCAGCTCCTGCTGGGCCTCGGCCTCTGCGGCCGGCGGGGCGGACCCCGGGCCAGCGCCGCTGCCTGGCTCGATGTCCGCCTGATCCCAGCAGTCGGGAGCCGAGTCGCTGCTGCTCCCGCTGCCGCTCCCGTTCGCCTCCATTTTGTGGCTGCCCCACAAGCCTCTGCGGCCCCGAAGCGTCTCCCAGCGTCCGGGGTAAGAGGGAAGCCGGCGGCGGCACCGACTCAGCACTCGCTCCGGCGATTCCGCGTGTACTCCACCGCACCGACGCGAGCGCAGTATGGCCTCCCGGAGCTCCCGTACCCCCTCCCCGCAGCCTCCGCCGCCGCCATTTTAGTAGTTTTTAGCTCCCCGGAGCGCCATCCCACAGCACTGCCGCCTCGAGGCGTGGGAACTACGATGCCCATCGTGACTTGCGCGAGCCTCCCTTGGCGCACCTCCCCGAAGGGATGGGAAACGTAGTTGCTTGCGTTTTCTGCGTATTAACATACTACAATTCCTGTCAGCCTTTGCGCTCGCTTGACGTTTCTGCCGTCCCCGCCTCCAATTTCGGAGGGGAGACGGAACACGTAGTTGGCGCGAACGCCTCGGGCGGGACAAGAACTACCCGTCCCAGCAGGCTAGGCGCAGCGTTCCCTCAGGTGATGCTTGTGCCTTGAGCTGCAGGTCTCTGGGAAGTGCAGTTCGCACAGGCTGCGAGCGGACAGCGTCACCCCATGGCTGCTGCCCGTTCCCTCGTCTCACACGAGGGTCGTTTCGGACGCAGACGGGCAGCAGCCGTGTGAGACGCTGCCTTGCCGGCGGAGATGAGCCTGTCCCCGGCCCGCCCAGCGCGGGTGCACGGCAGCGGCTGAGGAGAGCGGGCCCGGCGGCGGGGTTTCGCCTCACCGCGCTTCCCGCCTCTGAAGGACTCGGCATCTGGAGTCAGGTGAAGATGTGCTCGTTTTAGCTTTTGTCTATGCAAAATTGCACCTACCTAGTCCTAGAAATGTCAGGTGCAGAGTGACAATACAGTGACAGCACCCGCGTTGGGTCGGTAGACCTCCCCCAGGAAGATTTGTGAGCACACGTGCTCTGGGGTGAGGTGAGAGTGAATGTTTCTGTAAGTGTCCAGCCATAAGGTGACAGGATGTGTTAAAAGTTCCAATTTTGGCAATTCTGCAGCACGCTTTGACTTGGTTATTATAATTTAAAAAATTCCAGTTAAGCCAAATTCAGTAGGACTTATCAAGTACCAGTTGACTGGTAAGACTATTAGAATTTCATAAAAAAAAACCTAAAAAGAACCCAAAAAACATTGCTTGAAGTTAGTATATTTGGAGGATACAAGGAGGAACAGAGGAGAAACTTGTAGATTTTGGTTAGTAAGCTGCATATGGCTGTGGCAGCATTTAATCTTAAAAGGTTCAGCGTGTTTATAACTAGGCAAAGCAATTGCTTGGGAGAAGAGAGTTTCTTGGAGTGCTCACATGTGAGGACTGAGTCATCTGTGGCATTATTTACACTAGAACACTGTAGGGCAGGTTACAGAGTTGTTTTGAAAGCAGTGCAAAAGCCGGTGCGCTGTTAGTTGGAAAACTACCCAAGCTCTCTCAAAGTGGCATTTATGTAACATTATCCTGACACAAGAACCAGATGGTTTCTGGCTGCACACCAGGAGCAACACGTATGCCGTTGACAAGCAAAAAAATCTACATGGCAGGTAATGCACATGTGTTAATGGAAAAATGTGCTTCCACACGTTCACGTTAAGGAGCAACACTAGTGTACACGGCAGACTTCTAAAAGTAAAAAAATAAAATATCTGCCCCCCTCCAATTCATTTTGAAATAAAAAATGTAATTCACACTGAAACACTATACACCTCTGCTAAGTGGAAGACTTTCCTTCAAGCACCAAGAGCTTATTCTCACCAGACCCTAAAGAATGAGTTTTAAAGACCTTGTGAAAGACACTGTCTGGTTATTCGCTGGTACAGAGGTCCTTTGCAGTTTTCAGACACACAATGCCATGGCCTCTATTGTTCAAAGTTGAGTATAATTAAGGGGTTCCACCGGTGTTACTGTTTTAATATTTAGAATTTTGTGAAACTACAAGTAACTTTCTCAGCTGTGTGTGGCAATTATGTTTCTGTTTAAAAAAAAGTCATATGCAGTCCTACTGAGGGCTGGAATAGAAGCAGGAACAGGATAGCCTTTTTTTATCAGGGGAATGGAGGAAGCAGTTAGAAGTAAAGCTACAGGAGTAATAAATAAGTTTCCTAAGCAGCCAGTATCATAAGAAACATCAATATCGCGTTCTACACTTACTAAAGGGTTGGTTGGTTGTTTTTTTTTTAAATACTAACCTTTGCTTGTTAGGTAACATTTACTAACCGCTGGTATCTGATACATTTCATTTAGTATGGAAACAAGGTAACAGCATTTGGAACAACGGAGCTCATGGGTTACTATGGTTGAATAATAGATAAAAATCCAGTTGAAACCAAGCTTCATGAATTCTGCTGACAGAGTGGCTTGTGATTGTACACTTTTTACCATCATTATGAGTGTTTAATAGCTCACGTTTATAATGACTGCAATGCTGTATTGCAAGCTTGTTTTTTGTTTGAGCCTTGACACATCCTACAAGTCGGGAAAGGCTTAACTGGAGGCAGGTACTATATTTTCACATCAATTAAGACTTACCTTAAGATTACCAGCACACAGAACATGTACGCAGCAATTCTTACATACACTATAGGGTTCCTTAAAAGGGCTTCTTGAAGGTTTTTGAAGTGGAGCTTCATTCTGCCAGCTTCTAAAGTATTGAGTTGTGATAATTTTTTTTTTTTTTGGGGGGGGGTGTCAGGGAGTGGGGCCCAATATGTGTTTGATCAGACGTATGGAAGAGTGTATTACCACTGATTTCAGCAGAAAATAATTGCTTGTGTTATCCAACATTACTTCCTTCCTTCCTTGACAGGTACTTATTCCCTAGGTACTCGCTAGGATATAAACAATTAGTCCCCAGAATTTCAGAAGATGTCAGATGCCCTTCAGAGTGTACAAACCTGTTTTGCAGGCTGTGTTACGGATAGGAATTATGTAAACTCAAACACTAAATTTTTAACAGGGCTAGTTTGTTTTTCCACTCACGAACAGCTGATACTCAAAACAAAACCCAAATGGAATCATGATAATTTTACTGGCAAAATGTCTAATGGAATGTAATTGGTCATGTTCTCTTGTGGTTTTAAAGCATTGTAAAAACTTCTCTTGTTTAAATCTCTTTTGCATTAAAATGTTTAGAATAAATATGCTAGCTCTTAATTTAATAAATACTAAAAATCTTTTCTTATTGAGAAGCACTCATATAAATCCATTATCACATCATGACTGACTTAGATTATCAAAGCACTGCTTAGAAAAGAAGAGGCTGGACCACCTCAGAGTTAACATGTGGGGACTGGGGTGCAGAAAAACTGTCTCCCTCACAGTTGTAGTACTACTCAAACCTGTGCTGCCTTCTAGCTCTTGTTAGACCCTTTGCTGAGTCAGTCTATGATGTCATTAAATTTAGCTACAGAACAGTCCACTTTCTTTCCTCCTGGGTGACTGAGATGAATAAACTCTTAAGAGGTGTTTGACAAATGCCAGAGCCGATATAAAGTAAGAATGGGGAACAGGACTTCATTGTAGTGAGAGGAAGCTATTAACATATTAAGCTATCTCAAGGGAGATCTGCCACTAGTTTGCAGCCTGTGATAAGTCAATCCTGTAGCAGTGAAATGGTGGTCTTCATTCATAGGATATTAGGAATAGTATTCTATACTTTAGCAGTAACTTTCATCCAAGGTTCTCGCAAGCACTTTACAGTCTAGCAGATATACCTATGAAATATCAATGTTTTCATTATGTGATCTGAAGCAGAAAAGAAAGATATATTTCACTAGAAGGCTTCAAACAGTTTACAGCTTCAAGCAGTTAACAGCTCACCACCAATAGGTAAGCTTCTTGAACTCAATAAATTAGCAGCAGTCTAAGGGGGAAGGAGAGTCATTTTAGGGTTCTGGGTTATGAGTGGATTGAATCAGTTTACTTTGAGATCAGATAAGCTCCAGAGCTGCTGAAAAATGGGAAAGAAAGTGTTTGGCTGAGATTGGGAGGAGCAGGAAAGGAATAAGACTTCCTTTTCTGGTGTGTCAGCAAGCTGAAATTCAACTGACGCACTGTGAGCCACGCCCTGAAATGTAAAGGTATTCAAATATGTACCTTAGTTATGCACTTAAATGAGTAGCCTGATATTTAGAATTGCTTTGAAGTCAGAATGAGCCTTTAAAACCAAAGCCAAAAGAACAAGTTATTTACTTAGGATGATGAAAAGACAAGAGTTACAAGGTAAATTATTAAAAGAAAACCACAGAAAAATAAAAGTGCCATTCTAGAAGCATAGCTCTTTATCTGAGGCTTATGTGAAGACACAATCTCAAAAGACATTCTAGAAATTAAGTTTAGCATTACCTAGAAGAAGCAGGTGGAGTTAAATGAGTCCAGAAAGTTTTTGTGGAAAACCTGAATTAAGGCTGTATCTAAGTACAAGTGATATACCTCTCTTGAATGAAGGCTGTGTAAGAATTTTTCTAAATACTTTTCCTAATATTAATGATGCCTGACACAGAACTGGAAATACTGAATTAGTTTAAGTTTGATCAGGTGCCAGGAGACTATAAATTAATATTCTTAAACTCCAGCAAATTATCTTTCCAGGTAGTCTGTGGAGATGTAGCTGAGAACTAGAGAACAAAACACACACCCTGTTTCAGCGTGATGGCTTTTTCAAGAGCCAAGCTTATCATAATCTTTACTGGTGTTTCTGGAAGAGTAAGTGAATTGTAAACAGGCTTTTATATTTGCACAAGACCATGTATAATCCAAACTAAGATATCTTGACCTGGAAACATCTTTTCACTGATTCGTTTGTTCTAACTGCTATTTCACAAATACTCTTTCTGACCTATTACTCTCCCTCTGCTGGACACTCACATAATTGCTGTAGTTCTGTTTTTCATTAACGTATTTTAAGCTACTTGATTGGAAGAGATTAAAACACAAGTCTTCTTTGAAAGGTTTTCCAAATGTAGCACCATAGCATAAGCTCTCTTCCACAGTCCAGTTGTAGAATTACTCGAAGCTTGCAAAGGGGCATCCTCAAAGAAATTTAGCAACTTAACACACATTTAATTGTGGGTTGGTGATGAGTACTTCTGAGCTGGATTCTTCTTTTTGAGGTGTCTAATCTAGAGTTAAAGCCTTTCTTTTAAGCAGTTAAAGCACATACTGCAGGCTTCAAAAAGGACATAAAATTAATTGTTTTTACTTCAGATTGCAAAAAACCATTCATGGTATCCATACAACAAAATACCAGTTTATAATTCTGTGTTCATCTCCTTACATCTCAAACAATTCATATACACAGCTTATTATTTTCCAAGGTAATCACATTGTCTCTCACTTTTTTATGTATATACAACCTTTCTTTCTCTTGCTTGTGGATCTCTAGAAATAAAGACTGAAATGTTGTCTTTTTTTCAGGTGACTTTAATTGGATGCTCAGAGTTCTCCACTGTGTGATCTATTGCTTAGTTAGCCTGTTGTTCAGACTTGAAAAATCTGTAAGTTGGGTGCTAGCTAGTTCTTTGCTCAAGGAGCCTCTCTTTGAATGCATAGTCATTGCAGTTTATTCCCGAGACAGAATTTCTTCTGTGGTTTTGACACCATGAGCCTCCAGACTGATAAATTGTAGGGGGAGGGTGGTTTAGTTAAGTAGTTTTGCCATCAAAACTGTTTGTTATGTGTGGGTTTTTTTCCTGTCAGAGCTCAAAATAAACAAAGATGAGGGTTTAGGTGAGCACATTGTGAAGAATCTATGCATAGTTTATAAACCTTATGACAGTTGAAAATGTAAATAGCAGAAGGATTGCTTAATGTGGAAGGAATGTGCTAAGCAAAGAACGCGCATCCAAGGAAGGGAAGAATGAGATCACTTTAATGATGTATATAGTGACTGAGTTAGGATTTGAAAGGTTAGACACAGGAGGGAATCTACTTTGAAGAAAGGCAGAAGACTGTGTGGTTTTAGAGATCTGAAAGGCAGGTGTAGGACTGGTGCGAAGAGGCATCATATCAGTTAAAATACCAAAGCAGCTGAAAATAAATTGTGTTAAGTACAATCCAGACCTCTGTTCAACTGTTCTTATGCTTTCCTCTTGATTAGCAACATTTTTATTAGAAAATTAACCTTCTGCTTCATTAGAGTAAATTTGTTTTCACCTATAAACCTGTTGGATGTGGAGAGTAACTATTGCAAGCCTAAGATACATAGATTCTTTGGAAGTCATAAATGGAAACAGAGGACATTTCTGCTCTCTGTGACCTGAGACAAATTTGGGTATCTCAGGGGCTGGGACGCTGAGTTGACTGAGCAGCAATTATAAGTCTTAAGTGCCAAAACCTCAGGAGATAATTCTTCCACTGTCTGTAAGCTAGTATTGTTCTAGCAAGAGGCAAGAAAAGAAGAGAATCTGCAATTCTGGATACCATCCAATTGTCAATCTTGCAGCTTGATACAAAGGTAAAAAAATGCAGAGAAGTGGCTAGCATTTAAAGTGGGGCTTACAGTCTAACGCAGATACACAGGGTGAGTCCCCATTATCAAACAGAGTTCAGTACCTCACACAATTTTTCTAGATTGTGTTAATAAAGAATGTTTTTGTGAGATAATGAAAATGTTGAACATACCACTCAAAATATCAATACAGGGTGTTAATACAAGGTATTTAATGTGCTGTTTATTTACATCCTTTCTTATTGCAGTGACTCCCGGACGTGGAGAAGCTCAGAGCTGCCATGTCCACGTTGGGTTCCATAACATCTCTAGGACAGATCTCTTGCCTTATACATGTGGTAAGGGTTTTATAACACTTCTGTTTTATACAGAAAGTTTTACATGCTGTCTGTCTGTCTCCAGGGAGGCGGAAATAGAAAACTAGTTCCATGTGGGATTTTCATGTGCTTTCTTTTCCCCTTCTTTATTCTCCAGAATTCCAGTTGAGGGAGCATTTTGTCCGTTAGAGATCCCTTAAGATTTTAGTTTTGGTAATGACTAAAGCAAAATGGCATTACTGTTATGAAGAAAGAATAACAGTGTAATGGGATTTTTAAAGCTGTTCTTCTATAGCTAGTTAACATGTTAACATTGTTGCAGAAAATAATTACTTAATTATGAAATTGCGAGAATGAAACTGTGAGCTTTTTTCTAAATAGAACTAATTACTCTGGAATTATTCTGTGCCAGTATTTTTATTCCAGAGAAGGCAATCTGCATAGGGAATTATTCTGGAATAGAGATCGCTAAATGAATTACAATTTCCCTCCCGTCTTGAGAGAGAGTACATATTGGCACTGTGATGCTGTATGTGGGAATTTGAAATAAAGTAATTGTGTGTTACCTAAACTTGTCCACAAACACTGCATAGTTAGAGAACTTGGTTAATATTATCAGAAGAAAAATTCTTGTTAGACTTTAGTGTATGCCAAGCATTTCATGTCATTCATAGCTGTTCATGCACATTTATTTTTGTTGTAACTCCGTTACTCTTGTTGGCACTCATTAGTTTAATTTGTTTTGTCCATCTGGAAAGTCACTAAAGTAGTAGTATGTAGGAGTTTATTTTTACAACACAAAATGTAAGTGCTTGCATTAAGAAATGAAGAAAAAATTAAGTTTACATTCTGTAAAAACTATTGCACCAACATAAAAATATCACTGGCATTCTGACAAGTATTAGCTTAATCCAAACTTGCTTGCACAATTATTTTTTTATGCATTGTTCTTAGTAGTTACATAACTATGTTGGCAAATGTGGAACGTCAGACAAATGACCAAAAGGTTTATAATCCATTAACACCACTGTTCTGTGCTATGCATTTATTCTTTTCCATAACTTGGTTCCTAGCTAAGTAAACTTTGAATGTAGTAAGAGGAAGTTGTCTGAGACTGAGTTGAAAATCATAGAATCATAGAATCATAGAATGGTAGGGGTTGGAAGGGACCTCTAGAGATCATCTAGTCCAACCCCCCTGCTAAAGCAGGTTAGCCTAGAGCAGGTTGCACAGGAATGCATCCAGGTGGGTTTTGAATATCTCCAGAGAAGGAGACTCCACAACCTCTCTGG
>VZSC01015873.1:380274-392529 GCA_013398225.1 Steatornis caripensis
ATCAACTTTGTGGCCCTCCGCTGGACTCTCTCCAGTAGTTCCCTGTCTCTCTTGTACTGGGGAGCCCAGAACTGGACACAGTACTCCAGATGCGGCCTCACCAGGGCAGAGTACAGGGGGAGGATCACCTCCCTCGACCTGCTGGGCACACTCTTCTTAATGCACCCTAGGATGCCATTGGCCTTCCTGGCTGTAAGGGCAGACTGCTGGCTCATGGTGAGCCTGTTGTTCACCAGCACTCCCAGGTCCTTCTCCGCAGAGCTGCTCTCCAGCAGAGAAAAAAATGTTTATTCTATTGTTATTTTATTTACTATTTTTAAAGGCACATTTTCCTCTTGTTTTGTTCTTTAATCTTTTTTGGAGATACCAGATGTAGCAACAGTGACATCGCTCTTCTCAAAGCAGTGGTCTAATTAAAATGTGCTGAACCGAAGAGGCAAAATCCACATTGTTCTTGATTTTGCACCCTGCCCAAATGACATTAAACAATATTGCGTCTAAAAAGAACATTGTTCTGTGTGGCTTGTAAAAGTTGATGAATATGATGAATCCTTTAATAACCCATTCCTTTTGTTTGTTAGAAGTTTGTACCCCATTAATAGAACAGTTTATGTCCTCCCAGCCATCTAGTTAAAGCATACAATTAACAAAATATGGATTTCTGAAAACAACTGTTTCAGAAAGATTTAACACTTTTTTTAGGTGATAACTGTAAGACTGCTGTTCCTTGAAGTGCAGTAGGTCTTGGGAAGAAAAAGTGGTAGATTCTTTGTATGTACACTGATCTCACAGCTTTTTAGGATTGTTGTGATGAGGAGATTTATAAAGAACTTTTTTCTTTTGATTTTTTTCTGTAAATAGCTTTAGAGAATTGGAGGACTCAGACCAACCCTGTACTATAAGACTTGACAGTGTAAGTCAGTTGCCTTAGTAAGCGGGAAAAAAATTACACGTGGTACCCAAAAGAGCTGTGCCAGCAGAAAACGATCAATGTAGAAGCAACTATACAGCCAGAAGAATTCCTTTGTCAGCCTAGCTAGTCTTTCCAAAGGGAATGTAATAGTCCTAGCAGAAAACTCTCTTTGTCTTGATAAGTGGTATGTAATTATTCCAGCAGAATTTCTGAAGTACAGTCAGGCAAAAAAAGCTGGCACAGGCATGAACAGAGAAACCCCAAAGCAGCGTCAGAACAAAGCTTTGTTGTTAAAGTTATATGTGGTAAGTAGGACTTCAGCTACTGTTCTGTGAGAGATGAATTTCAATCTTTAGGTTTAATTATTGACACAACAGTATTACTTTCTTTGGTTTCCCATTCAGTTTTCTTTTCATTGTGTCAGTGTTGAAACTCACAATAGCTTTTTTCAAATTAAATAGTGAAAGATAAAATTCTCCTTACCTCTTTCACATAACTAATTTCTGTCACATAAGTAATACCAATTTAGCACATCTTAAAAATGGGCACTGATAAGGATTTTTGGAAGTCCTAGGCTTCTCCAGATGTTGAAGGAAACCAACAGTCAAGTTTGGGTTCATGACTGGAAATGCTCTGGCTGGATGCTCAGTTCTTGGTATGCCCATATTCTGCCAAAGCAGCATGTAACTGTAGGTCTTCTGCTCACATGGTAGAATTGTAAATATATCACAATAGATTGTAAATCTAGAGTGTGTGCGTGTGTGTGTGTGTGTGTACAGCTCCAAAATACTACCTCCTGGTCTCTGCTGTGCTGGTACCTACCTGTATTCCCTTTGCCAGTAAAAATTATTTGATTTGTTGAAATCCTGTTCAGTAGTTTGATACCCTAGTAGAAATGACAGTATGCTAAAATTATTCCGCTAAACAATAAATAGATGTTTTACTGCTTCCAGATGTAGATTTGAAGTTTAGGGAGGAGTTGTCAGTGGTTGAGAATCGCATTATGAGAGCAAAGAAGTATATTTCCTATTGGTCTTTATAAATTGTCCCTGGGTGTCACTCTTGAGTCAGACTGCAACATTTTAGAAGAAAATCTGAGAATTGTTTTTCCTTTTCTTTTTTCAGTTGTTTCTGCTGTTGACACTTTTCTTATTAAATTGATTTCCCACTATTCTCCGTAATGATGTCAACTCCAGCAGGCCAGCTTAACTTGTCTGAATTATATTATTCTTAGAGGATATCTTGGGGAGTTTTTGAACTTAAGTTACAGTAATGTAACTGCAGAAATACCTCCCTGGCAACATTTTGTGGACTTACAGTTAAATCACTGATTATTATATTTGATAAATCCTTTCTTATTTTGTACAGCTACTAACTTCTGTCATCCTTTTGGAGCAAAATCAAGTGACAAGGAGAAAGCATTTATTAGTATTAATATGCCACTCTATGTGGAAAGCCAATGCAAGATCTATAAATACCATAACTGAAAAAAAAAAAAAGCTGAAATGTAACCTCACTGGTAAATAAGCCATATATTTATTATTCCCTAAAAGTAAGTATTACTGTAGGAATATCACCATCAGTATCCAGTCATCTCAGACATTTTTTTTGTGTGTGTGTGCACAGTCTACATGTAACAAAACAGTGTGCTGCTTAGAGGATTTGATGTGTATTATACGAAGTAGTGGATAAATTATTAACATAACTACAGTTTCTAAGTAACAATATCCTTAACTTAATGTCACTTAATTAATTTATTCTTAATACTTCTGGGGTTTGTTTCATTGACTGATTGAATCCAACATTCTACTTTATAAACAGTTTTTGACTTCAGCCATTACATCTCTCATGTTAAAGCCAGTTGGTATAGTACACTTCTCCCAAAAAAGTACTTAATGGTTGTTTTTTTTTTAAAATATTAACTTCCTCTTATCAAAATTACTCAAAAACGACGGTTGCACAAGAATCTTGTTAAGATAGAAAATGTCTTCCTTAGTCCTGTAGCACATCATTTCCCCAAATCTGTTTTATTGCAAGGGCCATCGCCCATCTACATAATAACTGTCAAATGAATTTTCTGCTCGCTGCACTAAATAATCCTCTGTTGAATGAGTTAGCTTTTTCTGGCACAGTCTGAGACTTGTTTTTGAGAGCAAACACCACAGTGTTTTACTGAATTGAGAAACAGTTACATTGGATTAATTTCTGCTTCGAGAATAAATATTTTCAGTATGCTTTTTAGAAGCATGGGCAGATAAGAAAAATTCAGACCCTTGAAAAGTACAACTTTTCAATGATAGGATGTGCAGAAAACAAAGGAAACAGGCCAAGACCACCATAATCCCTTATGGTTTTTCTACCATTTGTTGCCTCTGTTTTGTCATTACATACATCAATAAAAGTATATAGCTAAGGAGAAAAGACTGTGACTGTATGGTGGTTGTTTATATGAATCACACATCAGAGACCCTTTACTATCATTGCTGCCCAGTTTTCTATGTGTGAAAAAGGTATTGCTTAATAATCAAGGATTTGTATTTTGTGGCACATCTATCAAAAGAATTAATTTATCTCTAAAGGCTGTAAGCTTTGGGAAATAGCAGTCCAACTGTAGGAGAAAAATTATTTCTATGAGACAGCAGTATTCTTAAGAGCTCTGATGAAGCGAGCTGTGTTTAGCCCTTTACTTGAGGGAAAGTTTCCTAGAGTTTTATTGAAAAGATGAGACTTTTGTGTCTTATGATAAATGTGTTTGAACTCTAACTACCCACACAGGAAAACAGTATCCGGCCAACTGGTTATAGAGAGTGTAACCATATCTGCCACAATATCTTATGATCCCATACACACAATATCAAATATTTAGACACAATTTAATTTCTACTGTACTTAGAGTTTGACAGGACTTTTAAAATGAAGACATTGGTGCACTAGTTCACCAAATTTGTACTTCCGTGGCGGACTTAGTTTCACATCCCCTCTAGGTAATCAGCTGTTTATCTTTTATTCTATTCTGTTTCTGGCCTTTTTTCCAGGCCCTAGAGAGTAAAACTCTATGAACTGGATTAACAAATTAAAGCTGCTTGCCATGTGGTTACATAAGACCCAAAGCCCATCCTTGTGCTTCAGAATACTGTAGAAGGAAGAGCAGGGCTATCCCTTTCACTAACTCCAAGACATTTAATCAGCTTAGCTGTATAAAATCTAACCACATCTTTGGTGACCTATAGAACAGTCTTACTAATTAGACATGAACTGTCTTTGTGCCAAAATAGTCTGATTTAGGATGTAGCTCATTACATTTGAGTGACAAAATATTTTAGGGATCACTACGTTAACACTTCTGCATATCATACAGCAGATGTATTAAAGTACAATGACAGCATGCTGTTTTGGAGAGAGGTATGTTGCATACGCAAGAAAAGCCATTGCCAATACATAAAAATGGATGCCCTTCTTCTGGACTAGGAAAACAGAGGGAAGAATTTAATAGCAAAGAATAAAGGACTTGCGAAGAATCTAGTAATAGTACTTATGGTAGGAGTTCTATTCTGTAGTTCCTTTCATTGTTAATTGTCTCACAAAGTCATGTCACGTCTTACACTCCTGTCCCCAATATTTTTCCCAGAAGCCCTATATTTGGTTTACATCTACTGGGAAGCATCTCTGCCTCAAGGTGAAGCTACTTGTGTAGCATCAATAGATCATCTTAAAAACGTTCCACATAACAGCGCTGAGTTTACAGTATGCCTTGAGAATCTCCGTTTTGTTTGTTTGTTTTTTTAAATATTATTATCTGGTCTATGCAATTTCTTCCAAATTTCTGTCAGTGTTGCCCTGTGAAAACATGTGCAGAGGGTTATGGAAAGCTTAAGAACGTGCATTGCCTTGAGGACATAAAACTGTACAAAGTCACCATCATCTACGTGCTTCCACTACCCTTCTGAACTGCTTTGCATTACCAGTGGTAATGCAAATTACCTTGGTAAGAGCAGCAGCTATAGGTTCTTCAAACTTAGAAATAGAATGTGTATCTTACAGTTCAATGAAATGGTATTCCTTTTTGTTTTTTTTTTCTCTTCAGGTCATCCAGAAAGATACTATGACCCCGAAAAGAAAACATAGGTCTGCAGCATGAACCTGTAACACTGTTTCTTGAGGCCATCCTAAACAGATTCAGACCAGTCCAGGGTACCTTAGACCTATGTAAGTTATTTAAGACTGTTGTTTGAAAAATTCTTGTGCGATGTTCTGAGAGCCATCTGATTTTCTAGAAAAGATTAATCGCATCTATTGCATAATAGTATCTTTTGGAATGTATCTTACCTGATTGATGATGTATTTTCCTTTGCTTTAGTAGAGCACAAAAGCCTGAAGTTTGATTTCAGACTTTCTTTTTAATCTCAGAATATTTCCAGAAGGTTCTTTAAGGGTGTCACTTTACACTCAGAATATTTCCAGAAGGTTCTTTAAGGGTGTCACTTTACACTTCAGAAGTGAAATTTGTAAGTTTCAGAGATGAAATCATGTCTGCATCAAGTACACCAGAGAAAAGTATTCTTACTGTCAAGTGTTAATTTAAACAGTTGTTGTGCTGACGACTTCAGTACATTTTCCCTGGAATTTAGAAATCATGTTTGGGAATAGCAGTGCTGGGCATAGAGAAGCAATGGTATAAGCAGTCTGTATACCCATTCTAGACATATCTTATTTCTTTTGTTGCTTTTTGATCAACATTTCTCTCTTTAAGCATATTCTTCACAGCTTTTATGAAGAGTACCGTATCATATCAAATACGTATCAGTTGCAGGATACATTACAATAGAGCAAGAGTGCATAACTCCTACTTTGCATGGGTTTAATAATTTTGATTGAAAGCACTGAATGAATTTTAATAAAAATACTTTGTACTGTTCCTGTGAAGTAGATAAATATTACCCATGCAGGTATGCAGAAAAGTTAGACTAACATTTTCTAAAGAAAGCTGCCTCCTTCAGCCAATACCTTTTGAAGATACCTTGTAAGTATCTATGTGCATTTTTGTTTTAGGCTTGGTTTTTTTGAAAACAATAAAGGAACTACATGTGTTGACTTCTGGAGTGCTAAGTGTTGTTTTTTACTCTTTGGTTGGTGATATAGAACGTGGGTGCATACGGGAGAAGTCACAGACCCATCTCAATAGAATCCCCTGTCCGTCTGAACATATCAAGGTGTTCTGTTTAACAGAACCTGCAACTAGCAAGCATTTCAAGGTTTATTTCTTCATGGTAACAACACTGAACTTTAAGGAGTTTATAAATTACCATTGTTCAAGCTGAATATTATCTGTGCTGCCTACTTGGGATTTCTCCACGCTATTTAACAACAGCATTTTGCTATCTCCCAGTAAAAATACTCGCCACTGTCAATCTGAACATCTTTCTTTTCTTTGTGAAGCTGTGAATTAATACTAAAATGCTATAAACCTACACATTTAGCTAAACTACTTTGTTGAAGAAAGCTAGTGTTTGAAATAAATATACCTACACAATTCATTCAAAAGTAAAAACAAAAAAAGGACAGTTTCATTTTTGTACATAAAAAAATGAGGTGAGAAAACTGTAATAAAAGCAGCTGAAACAAAGACAGTCCTAGCCCTCCCCCCAGTACAACTGGAAAAAAAAGTGTGAAGCTGATTAAGGAACTGGTTCATTCATCTGTTAGAGTGCACATGTGATTTCCCTAGACTATTAAAATAACGTTAGAAGCATTCAGCAGCTGTGATATAGTTTGAAAGTTTTGGAATTTGAGAGCTGTTGATTTCATAAGGATTTTTTCTACAGTAAAGACTGTATGGTCCTACAAATCTGTAGGACCATCTCCTGCAGACATGTGTTGGAACCAGCTGCAGAAAAGAGTTATAGAATTAGTCAGCTCGTTCCTTTGTGAAATAACAAGGGGTCTCGGTACAAGTTATATATATGAATACAAAAATGCGAGAACAATGGGAAGTTGTGGCATAGGAGAATATTCTATTTAAGTAAAATTAGAGAGCATTTATCTGAAGTCAATGGAATTATATCGATAAAAGATTAAAGTGTTGAACCCAGATTGTCTGTCCTGAAATTCACTTATTGTACCTGTGGATGCTATGAAGATACTGTCATGAACATCTGCCGTCTTCGCATCACAGTCGAGAATGTGATTGTCTTCTCTGTGATTGAAAAGGTTAAACAACACATTCAAAACAAAACCTCATATCACTCTATACATAAGCTACCAAATGGTGCTTCATCAGAAACAGGAATGATATTCTAGTGATAACTTAGATTTCTTCCCCTAGAGTATGAATGTATGAAGGAAGTCCGCACCAGTTTTATGACTTCAGCACCAGAACTGACTTCCTGGTGAAATTACTGGCATCACCCATGGTATTTATCCTTATTTTCTTTCATCACACCTAAATCAGATTTTGTCAATTCCTACTTATTCACTATTTTTGAAGAGGGAGAAAAGCCCATAATAGAAAGCCTGCAGCTGTGCACCTGGCCTACGGTAACAAGTGCAGAAGCCTCAATAAGCAGTTCCATCTGCTGGAGACTAGAATACAGATTGCTTTGTTAGACTATTCCTCTAAAAACAGTATGTGTATTCCCACACGGTGCATTTCATAGGAAAATAAGTCTCATAGATGGTAATGTGCTCTGAAATTATAATTCCTTATACAATATTTTTCTTTTTCTGTAGTCAAAAATGCAATTAATTATGTCAAGGAGAAATTTAACTATAACAGCCTGTAATTCTAATCTGTCTGTGGCAGTGATACTGGAGGTAGTTACTGCAAGTTGCTAGGTATTACTCGTTAACTTTGTATTTAAAATAAATTCTGTTGGATTAAAAAGTGAAGACACGAGTAAGATGTGTAAATTATTTGCATTGTGGCAGTCTGTTATTGAAGCTTTTTTTTCCTGGGAGAAGACCAAATGCATTTTCAGAAATGTTTCACTCACTGCATATACATAGACAAATCTATGCTTGCTCAGGGTGCCCCATCACCTGGTGGGGAAGGAGGTGTCGCATACACTCTACCACAAGAATGAAATCTATGGCCCACCTATTTTTCCATGCTGGGTACTGCAGTTTTAGTAGAGCGACAGTTCTGCATTATGGAAAAATAAGGAAAAAATGCAGATAATGTTTTGAATCAAAATTGTAAAATACTCATATAGCTCTTTAATGATTAGAATGTGATCAGATTAAATTTCTCACATAACTATTGTTATAAGCCAAAAACCAACTAAAACAGATCAAGCAAAAAAGCTGACCAAAACCTAATAGGCTAGATAAATGAGGCAAATTTGGAACTGAGGAGCAATATTCCAGTGACTGATTCTTTAGATTTTGTCTTTCCATTTGTACAACACAATTATGAAGTAATTGTTGTACTTAAACAGTATCTCATTTAAAATCAGAAAACCATTCATTTACAAAAAGTAATTCTTAATTTATGTGCTCTAAATATTATCGTCCATCCAGGGAAACAGCTACGAAGGAAGTTGTCTGAAGTTGCAGAGTAAGTCAGTGGCAAACCTAGAAACTGAATTGGTCCTATTTCCTTACAGCTATGCTTTCTGCCTCTATTTTTTTTCATCTTACGCTCCTTGGATTGGGACAAAACCCCCCAAAAGTAAGCATTGCATAGTTTGCATATTACAGGAAAACATAATTATTGCGGCCCATCACCATGGAAAAAACCCACAAAATTCTAAAGACAATAACAATTATTACGAACTCCTGTTTGGAGATATAGCCTTTCTACAGTTTGTAAACTTCAGCACCTGTTCAAAAATGTGTTCTATAAATAACCATTTTCTGTTTCAGACAAAATTTACATCGAAAATTATCTTGGTGCAGCTGTTTGCTTTTTCTACAATTGTGAGTTGCCAAAAAAGGAACAGTAATTCCTTGGAGGAGTTAAATCCTTTTTATTTAAGATGATACTATGTCACAGAACTGTGATCGAAGTCTAACTTGTTGCTAGCTGTTCTTAGATTTGCTAAAACTGAGAACTGAAAAGCCCTTTGTACATGATCCTGACTCTTTTACAATTTTTGTGACTTTCCAGTTCCATAAGTACTGACCCTGATGGCACACTGCCCCAAAAATGAATACTTCGATAATTTGCTGCTCTCTTGTAAGCCTTGTCATCTTCGATGCTCTAGTACACCACCGCCTTCATGTGAAAACTACTGTGATAAGAGTAAGTAATATTTCTGCAATACTTTGTGGCTATGCTGGGCATTTTCATGTTGTATTTGAGACTTAGAATTGTAAACACAAAAACTTAAAGAATCTGAAACCTGGAAAGAATTTATCAGAATATATGGGCTCAAAAATATTAGACGTATGCAATGTGTCCTGTATGAGTGTATGTGTTAAGAAGAGCAAATTTTTAAAGCTCTCAAGCTTTACTTGAGCTGTCACTCAATAGAAACAGAAATTGCTCCTTTGATATAGAAGTTCTATGTGTTGGAGGTGTTTACTGTTCATTGGTTATTGTTTACAATTAATGCTTCTCTTTTATTTCATAAGGTACTGATTCAAGTGGAGTTCTTTGGATTTGTTTGGGCTTAGGAGTAATTTTAATGCTCACTCTGTTCACCTTAATGGTCGTGTTTAAATGGAAGCACCTAAAGCAAATAAAAGAAAAACTGAAAAACACAGGTGAATAAATAATATTCTTTATCAAATAGTTTCAGATCATTGTACATTTTAGCTACTCTTACCATGTATAAATTTTGCGTATAATTTATACTGCAGATGCTGCTAACCGTCTTTTTGGGTTGGTTTGTATTCCTCAAATAGTCTCAATGAAGTTATTAAAGTTATTAGGGAGTAAAATGTCCAGATGAGAACTTGTAAAGCAGCAATCTCTCTTTGTTGGTTCTGGATCATGTAAGGATTGTTTTGTTGCATATTCATACCTGGCTTACTCGGTGGTGTTTGAGAAATCATTTATGAACTCTCAGTAGCAAAAGATCTTTATAAGATCTTCTCATTGAATGCAAAATGAATTCTACCCAGGTAGAGGATACACATTCAATATTAGCTTTCCATCTTGTAAAACTAAATAATTTTTCTTAATATTCTAGCCTATGAGAACTGTACGTGGTATATTTTGGGAAAGTGAAAAAAATTAAGTTATTTTTACATTTTACAAATACCAATAAATAATAATTCATTAGAAAATGTGTTAGATTACTTAAATGCTTATCCTGAAGTATAGAGGGTATATTGTCATAGAACAAAAGGTTATCTTATATAAGGACATCTTAAAACTATCACTATATCTTAAAACTTTCACTAAGGTTAGGAACATAGTTGGAACATAATTAAATTTGGATCTGTAATAACTGTATGTCTGGTATAGCAGGATGTATATACTAAATTAAATTCTGTATATTTACAGACTCTTCTGTGGAGCTGAATAATATTCTCAAGGCTCATACTGAAAGCAGTGTGAGTACAGAAGGGATTAGACACTCACTTCAAAGCGAAACATTAATGTATTCAGTGGAAGAATGTACTTGCAGTGACTGTGGCTTTGTAAAACCTCGGACTGGCTGTGAAACTTCATTTCCATTACCAGCTACAGAAGAAGGAGCTACTGCTCTAGTTACCACAAAATCTTTTGATTACTGCAACTATATTCTGGGTGCTGGGTGACTATGAGAGAAGTGTATTTTTACTGTGTAATAATAAATGACTTATTCCAGTATAGCTGTTAATCTTAATACTTGCACTCAGTGGAGAAGGCTAGTACACAATCCTTATAGAGCTTCCATTGAGCTTTCATTAATATTGTAATTTCTAATCCTAGTGTCTCTTTGGTCAAATATTTCTACATTATTCTCAGGTACTAAACTAGCTGTTGGAATTTTAAACTTCTGGAAGTCCCTATGTAGGATGGCTTTTTTGGCCTTTAGAGATTGTATCTACTTACTCCGGATATATACAAACCCATCAATAAACAAGTTTGCAAATATATATTTTATGTTAAACTCAGATCTTGTGCCAAAAATTGCTTGATGGTTGATGGAACAAGGAATGTTCCCAGAGGCAGAAATGAAGACCCACATTACATCCCCAGTCTTGTAAAGAATAATTTCAAGTAGCCCCTATGATGCTTGATATAGGAATGTTCTAATGATGAATACCTTTGCAGAGTATGGAGTCCCTCCCAGTCCAGATAGTATCTCTGGGTCACACCAAGGGAGGTTGTGCTGCTGTGGAGCACCATTCTTGCAATCTCAATGTATTTCCTGATGGTGTAGACTTTCCTTTAAGTGACAAGCATTGTTCAGACTGTATTCTATAAAGATTTCTTTCTATTTTAGTAATTTTTTTACTTACTCTTGCTATATGTACAAGTACTGCTGACTGGATATAGTCATGCTAGGCTAGTGTGTGGCCTAAAATTAGGAATATTTTTTTTGTCATCTTGCCTCCCAAACATTAATGTTATTTTCCTAGTATTAGGCCAGTTTTATTCCTCAAAAACTGCAGCAACAGAAGCAACAACAATCTTTTCATTTGTATATAACTTTCTATTTTAGGCTCTTGCATGAATCATGGATTAAAATGTTTTAAGACTAGTAAATTATTGCACAAAATCTATGAACAATCAATATGACAGCATCTTTTAAGAGGCTGACCACAAAGTTTAGCCCAGTTATGAGTTAGCCGTGTAGGTCTAGCCAAAAACTCTGAAATAGACCTACAGACTTATTACATTTATTATTATTACTTTATCTAGGAACCCTTAAAAAAAGGTTATGCTCTGTTGCTCCACACAGCGTGGAGCAGTATCTGGCAAATGCACAGCACTGTATATTTACACGGCATGCAAATACAAACCAGCAAGATGATCCCTTAAAATGAGCCTAAATTTAAGAAAATTTATTACTTTGCCATTTTTTTATTAGAGGTTTCACAATTTCTGCACTTTTTTTTTTTTTTAAACGTGAACCTTTCAGGACTTTCAGCTTACGCAGCACTTGACAGTACAACACATTTTATCTCCAGTTTTCTCATCTTTCACTTGCCCAGTATTTCTTCACTTCCCTGCAGAGTTTCTGCACGGGGCGGACCGTTAGGCTTTCTATGAGGCGGCGGGATTGCCACAGGACTGCCCGCCGGGCTGCGCACCGGCGTTACCGCGTCCCTCCGCCCGCGGGAAGCCCTGCCGCTCGCCGGAGGAGCGGGCTGGGGCCAGCGCCAGAGCCGCCCCTCGGCAGCAGGCCAGCAGCTTCGCGCCCTTCTCCCAGGGGCGGCGCGCGGCGCTTGCAGCCGCGCGCCCCGTG
>VZSC01015873.1:399246-445327 GCA_013398225.1 Steatornis caripensis
GCAGGTGTGTTGTTCTGGCTAGCAAGAGTATTTTTGAACTGCAAGAGTAGCACTTTTTGGTTGCAGGCTGTGTTTGGCTATGCTTTATGTTGTACTGCTTCCTTTTTGTTATGACATTGTTTCTTATATGGAAATCTTTCGGAGTATTGAGTTTGTTAGTGTAATAAAAATTTATTGCAATCTGTTTATTGCAGTGCCAAATACGTTTTGGAGGAAGAAAAGAAATTGCTTCAGACTCTGATAGCAGGTAAAATAGTCTAAGAAACTTAAAACGTGTTTAGGTTATGTATCATAATGACGTAAAACATATGGCACAAAATACTTGATACGCTTAAAAAAATTCCCAGTTCCTTTTATTTACATAAACACTGACATAGGACTCTGAGTTTTTCATCTTGTTACAAATTTAACAGCTTAATGAAGAGTGTTCTTCTTTATGAAGTTACAAGTGTTTAAGTGGCTGCAGGGTTCATGACAAAGCATTGAATTTTGAGGTCTGAGCATGAGACTGGGAGAACATATCTTCCCTAAAATCTCTTTTAAAATTATTACAATATACCTGTGTTTCATGAAGCTTGACACTTAAGGGTCAAGTATATTTAACATGTAGTCATTAAGAAAATTTTTCTTCTTCTTTTTTCTTATTCCTGACATGTTTTAAATGTGTTTTACTTCTTTTTCTGTATAAGAAGTTGTTCCTTTTTATCAAGGTAGGTCAAAAAATGTAATTTAATTCCTATTAGTTGCATTTGTTGTTCGATATGGCATATTGGTTTCCAAGGCTTTTAAGATGACTGGCAGGCAGAAATTGCAGTGCTTTTTGTATCCTATTTAGTCTTTCTCAGAATCTGTCCTATCAAAGAATCTTGGATGAATAAAACTAGGATTAAATGCAGTTGTTTGTCCTTTTTCTTATGTCCTTGAAGTTTGACTTTGCCTTTTGTGAGGAAGCTCATTATCTGTTGACCGTTTATAAGCGATGCATAAAATTCTCTCTAATCCTCTCCAAATGCATACCTCTCCAAAACCATATCTAAAGATGTGGTTTCATGACTTCTGGAAAACTAACATTATGATTCACTGCTACTGAAGGGGTAGGGAGGGTTTGTGTATCTCCTCGAGGACTTCAGTGCTACTTTCCACCACCTTTTTAAGCAATGCCTGGTGATCATCCAGTCCCCTCTGAATTAATTTAGTAAAGGAAGAAATAATGCAAAATGATAACTTTCTGTGATTTTAGTGAGTTAAATCAGTAAAACATCTGGTGAATGCTAGAGTTGCTGCAAGGAGGGGAAGATCATGCAGCTGGAAGCAATGGGAAATGCAGAAGAGGAGGAAGAAGCAACAAGGGATGAGAGGGCAAACCCATCTCCTTTCAGGGGCAGCTTGTCATGTAGCTCCTGTGCATTGCTGTGTGTGAAACTCCAGGCTAATGCTACTCCATGTAGACATGAATAACGCCAAACTGTTGCAACTGTGTCCGTTAGACTCCATCTGTCAGAGACCTTAGATAAATTTTGCGTGACGTATTCCCCAAGAGCTACGCCTCAGAGCTGTGATCCAGGAAATGAAAGAGATCAAACAATTGGCAACTTGTGCAGTTAAAAATACTTTTAAACTGCTTTCCCTTTTTGTATTTTTGTTGCATTCTGGGGCATGGGATTAATTCTTTCTACAAATTGTATCTCTATATAAAATGTTTATTCTTTAGAATATTTTATATTGTACCAGACATGTAATATGGAAAATAATCCTGCATTTGGATTGCTATAAAAATGAAATTCCCTAAATATTTTTCCCGTTTGTTCTGCTCTTCTTTGGATGCTAATTGAATCTGAACATAGTACACTATGTTTTATTCCATAACCTGCTCTCTCTATGTTTTATCTGAATTTTCTTAAAATTTTATTTGCTTGAACTCTTCTCACAAAAATTGAAGAAAGAAGTGTGCATTGGGATTGATACTAGGACTAACCAAACAATAGAACCTAGAGCAGCAAAGGAAAGATAACTTGCTGAGATGCCATTATAATGTGGTTGACTCTAGTTTTGTGCACAAGAACTTCACATTTATTGGCTAAATCTTAGGATAGGGGAAGTTCTTTTACTAGCAAAATTATGCCGTAGACAAAGTGTAAAGGTGTCATATTAAGGTGTCAACAACCATATTTAAGGAGCTTACTTGAGATAAAGTATTAAGTAATTAATTAAATAAGCTAAAAATATTAAGATAAAGCTTAAGCCTGTCTGACTTTCTGCTACTGCTGTCATCCTGTCCTGCCCTTGGCTGTTTCAACCTACAGTGTTTTGGGGAAGCAGCTTTAGAGAAATAGTGTTCTATCGAACTAGCATGGTGGAAAACGTTCAGCACAGAGTTTGGTGGACAGAAGCTGATGCAAGGGAGGAAGCAGGAAGGTACAGGTGGGATAAAGGGATGGTGCGACTGAAGCACCTAGCAGTTGGACTGGCTGTGCAGCTATAGCTGTTGGCACAGAAGCATCAACTAGAGATAATTATTTAATCTTTACTGTTTAGTTTATGTGAGACAATGTTTTGATGATGTTTGCCTTTGTAGTAGATTGTATAAACTCGGCTAGAAGGAAGTACCTCCTATGTAGAGCAAATCTTCTGGATCTAAAACTTCTGCTTTGTTGCTCAGTTTGCTTGAACAACTGCTTTTCTGCAGTTTAATAATTTGAGTGATGACTTATGTATTTGTCTTCTGATAAACAGTGAGATTTAGGATTCCAAAGATATAATGCTGGCTGAATTTTACTTATAAATATTTTCCTTAGAATTCAGTAGACATGCTGTGTAACGGATTATAGCTAGGCAGTTTCTGGATTAAAAAGGAAGTGGAAATTACAGTAACAGATTTTTTTTTTTTCCTAAATTCCATGGTGTTTGAAGTTGTTACTATGCTAAATATTGTGAGATAACTTTGAAAATGAGGATAGTCTGAGCATGTAGATCAAAATCGTGTAAAATCTATGATTCTCTAAATTTTGTTCTCCCACTGTTTTTTTTGTCTTTCAGATTATAATTGTACATTGTTCTGCTATGTCTGTGTACACTAGACTTCTCTATGTTTTTGTATATTTGTTTATTTAATGTACCCTCATGATGCTGTCTAGTAAATATACTACATATACTGGGTGTTGTAGAATACCTGATTTTTTAAATTTTTATTTTGTTTTGCTAGTGGCTAAAATTTCCTGTAAAATTCTGCACTGTTTTCTTGCTTTGATTCTCAGCGCACATGGATTTTTAATAATATGAGCTTTTTCACAGAACCTGGTTTCTATTCTGCTTTTTCTGAACTGAGAAAGTCAAGTGGATTTTTTTTTTCCCCTAGAGGTTCACGTATCTGCTGAAATTTCCTTTTCTAAACAACAGCAGTCTTTTTAGCAAAAATTGATCACAACTGCTCCACAGTCACCTTGAGTATTATTTGAATTATATTCTGTTTTATCAGTAAAATTTTCCTAACAAAGTTGTCCTAACATAGATGTACTGGAAAGCATAACATGTTAAAAGCTCTTCCGTCCAGGGCAGTTATGGTAGGTATACCTCTTTTTGTCAGTACTCCCGAGTTCTTGTGCTTTTTTGTGATGCTGAGTAGAACCCTGTACTTCTGGAATGCCTGGGCAGAGTCCTGAGCCACTTTGTCAACTGTTCTTATTTATTTGCTTGAACTTAGTTAAAGTATCTGTCTGTCCTTTTAGTGATCAGCTTTGGCAGCCAAGTGACAACTTTCTTAAAAACTTAAGTTTTAAGTGTTGTTTATTTAATCGCAAAAGTAAAACAAGAAGAAAACAAGATTTCAAACAAGTAGATTGCATTTATGTCTGTTATAGCCTTACCATTTTCTGTAAGTTACAATAATACTCCTTTCTTCAGCAGGCTGAATTTTAAAACTTTGCTGGTTTTACAATGTTTCTACCTGTGGTGAAAATTGATCTATTAACTGGGTTATGTTTAAAAAAAAAATTGGGAAATTAATAAGTAGTGTTGTAGAGAACAACATCAAAAATTGAAGATTCAACACATGTCTAGAAAAATCTTTCTTATTTTCCTATGCCTGGGATTTCTAAAGGACATTAAAATGTATGTTTAATTGTTTTCCTAGGCTTGAATTATAGTGTACTAATGCAAATTAACAAAATTATCTATTAGTTGTATAGGAAGTTGTAGCATATTTTCAGAAAATAATTCATTGCATGTGTAGTACAAAGTATATTTATGAAAATGTAATTGCATTAGTGAAAAGTAGGTAATCTGAAGCTGGAATAACATTACGAACAACCACTATAGCAGGTGAGGATCATTTCTCAAATTGATTGCCAATTCTTTGGAATGTGATTTGTGCCCTGGCTTTGAATAGTCCTGATGAGACTGTGGGTGTAAGTAGATTATACTGTTTGCAAATAATGATATTAGTGCATACAAGGAGTCTTTCACTACATACAACCTTTACGTTCTCTAATCAGGAAATTGGAGTAAACCTGCTCTGTAGAAACATAGTTGATTGTTATTTTCAGATGATTTCTTTAAAAATTCTGTTGCAGAGTCACTTGTTTGTGTGCTCAGTTTGAAGCTGTGTTACAGCATGGTCTGAGGAGGAGCCGAGGACTGGCATTAACAGCAGCAGCGATCAAACAGGCAGCAGGTTTCTCCAGTAAAACTGAAACAGGTAATTTGTTAATTGTAACTATTCTATTTTAAACAGTAGATAAGTGCAAGTGATACAATTTCTAATAAAGCTTTAAGCAATGCACCAAACTGTAGATGGTTGGTAGCATACTTAATACTTGACTGTCATCAAGCAGTGAAAATGGTTATTGCTTTCTTAATCTAGTTTAACTTTCATATCAATTTTCTCCAGAAGTTTTGTGTTTGGAAATCTGCACATCCTACAGTTCCATCATGAATAGTGTCATTGGCAAATTTCTTTTGAATTGTGGTAGGAATAACCGTTGTGTAATTGTGCTGTTAGGTTTTTACTACAACATTTTCATTCATAACATTGTCTTAACTCTGTTCTTTAACTGCTGTATACTATAGCATCAGATATGTTTGGCTTCTAAGTATTTATGTAATTTTCAAAACAAAACTTCAATTACTTTTATTGGTTGGGTTTTTTATTACTTTCTCCACATTTAAATAAAAAGATTGGTTTAATTTTGTTGCCTTCGCTTTACCTTGAAGGTTCCCTTGTTTTTTTATCATAAGTATATGAAGATATTAATCAGTTATGTTGTGAACTTTGAAATACAGTATCTTTTTTTCTTAAACAGAGTATACATAATATAAAGAAGTTTCTTTTTAGCTTTTGAAACTGTGTCAAGTGTAACATGTAACACATAGTGGGGTTTGGGGTTTTGATTTTGTTTTTTTAAAATATATTCAGTGGTAATAGAATTGTTAATACATTTTGATCTCCAGCTGTAACTTCCAGTTTCACCAGACAACTGCATAGAATGGATGTTACCTTAACACAAAATGTGTAGTTTGGTGTAACGACAGATGTGTTTCCTGTGCACGATAGAGTGAAATGTTGGGTCTTGTGCTCTGACTTTCCTGCTCGTGGGTTAGAGGCTCCAGACTTAGCTTTTTTGGGGAGCTAAAATAGCTATGCTTTTAGAGAAGCTGGTGAGTTTCCTGTATTTGCCTCTTCTACGTAGTAATGGGGAAGACTCAACACTATATGGACTCTAAATGAATAAGTAAGACAAATTTAGCTGTTTACACAGTCTTTACAGATTTTTCAGCTCTTCTGTATGCTTTTTTCCTCCCTTGTGTGTGTTTGTAATAGGGGATTAGATACTCTGATCTCTTTCAGCCTCTGGGTAGTTTCCATCTCTTTAATGGGTACTGATTTGGTTATATGCTTTTTAGCCCCCAGCTTGCAATTGAGAGTCTTACGCTTTGGTGCAGAGAATGTTCTCCCCAGTTATGCTCTCTCTGATTAATGAAATTACGTGTCTTTAAATTTGAAGATATTACATATAATTCATATGATTTTCTCTTGTCTGTTAGTAATGTCAAGGGTGTATTAAATTTTTTGTCCTGTCTTTTAGTGGTCAGTTGTACAAAAGTGCATCTCTGATACTTGGGAACTTAGTAACAATTTAACTATATGCTCATGTGTATGTGTGTCTTATTTGGGGGCTTGTCAGTGAGATGATTTGAAAGCTGAGGAGGAAGTTGGGAAAGTTATCTATGGGGAATGGAAGAAGGAAGAAAACACAATTTTTTCTCCTTAAGAAGCTTAAGCAATGTATGGAAGTTCAAGAACAAAAACATGACTGCTTTGCAGCAAATTGCAGTCACTGAACAGTGACTAAGAGAAGCTTTTTTTTTTCCAACTACAGTGGTTTTTTTCTTTTTTCTGAAAGGAGTTGCAAAGTATGTCTGTATTTTTATTACTTTCAGGCAAATGAGTCTGATACGATTTATATTCCATCCTGTCTAACATAATCACAGGTGTCGTCTTTTTCTTTAACATAATGGAATACTGCTGTTAAGGCTATTCATTCAGGCTTTGACAGTTGAAAGATAAAATTGCTCAGCAGTGGTTTTTATTTGAAATTTACAGATACTTCATGACAAGCTGTACTTTCAAATGACTGTAAACAATGTAGCATCATTTTTCATCTAAGAGCATCAGTGTTTAACTTTGTTGTTCTTAAAATAAAAGTTTTAAAGAAAAACTCCAGTAGCAGTTCTTTGAAACTATGACTTAAAAATCCTATTTAAAATATTTTAATTTTCTTAATATGTATTCAAGTAAACAAATTCCTAACATCGGCGTGATTTGGTATCAATTGATGGCATGGTCATTACAGGCATATGAAGCTCCTTTAATCTTATATTAAGCAATCTAAACAAAACCAGCAAACAACAAACCTGTATTCTGGCTTTAGTTTGTAACAATATGTGAGTCTCATCATTTAACTTCAGTTAAGGTTTTCTGAGAATACTGTAACTAATGCAGTATTCACTAAAAATTATTAGGACAATGTTGTTGAAAGATTCCAAATAGATCAATTCTTCCATCGCCTCTGGCTGCTCTTTCTACTGTTTTATTAGAGATTCCAGACTTGCTGAAACCTTTCTCTCAGTAATACCAGTGACAGTTCATAGCAGTGTTTTTTCTGCACTCAGTCAGAGGATTATCGGCTAATTCAAGTTGGAAGGGGCCTCAGGAGGTCTGCAGTTCTACAAAGATAATCTGTGAGGTTAAATGAGGTTGCTTAGGGCGTTATCCGTTTGGAACTTGAAAAACTCCACAGACTGCACAACCTGTCTGGTCAGCCATGTTGCAACATTTGACTGTGCTCATGATGAAAAAGTTTTTCCATATATCCAGTCAGAGCATTTCTTGATTTAACTTATGCCTGTTGTCTGGTGTCTTCCTGCTGTGTGCGGATGTGAAGAGCCTAAACTAGTCTTCTTGATTATTTCCTCGTAGGTACCGGAGGGCTGCTATTAGGTGTCTGCCCTCCCCCTAAGTCTTCTCACCTCCAAGCTGAAGCAAAATCGTGTCTTTCTTGCTTTTTTTTTTTCCCCAATAGTTCTGGTGCTGCATATTGCTATAGGTTGATGTATATGTTTGATGCCATAACTGTAGGATAGTATTATCCATTTACAGACAGGTAAACTGGAAGAATTACAGATGTGGGTTGTTCACAGCCTCATGGCACGTCAATACAAAAAATGGCAATGTATTTTGCAATTGTTGCTAAGTCACAATTTGTTTATAGTTTTACCACTTTGCATATCATAGCTTGCTTATGAATAGTAGGACATCGCAGAGTAATGCTGAGGCCTAATATGGTAAAATTATTGATTGCTGTGGTTAGAGATGAAAATGATAGACTAAGGCTTATGGAATATAAACTTCATGTAATAATACTTTCAATTAAAAGTCAACAAATATTTTCAACTATAGCAAAGGATGTTCTACTGTGAAACACTTGTGACAAGTATGAAAATGTTCTTCAATTACTTGACAGAAGAGATGCTGAAATGCGCAATGGCTGCACAGTGTACATTATTTTCTTTAATTTTTTTTTAAATAAGAAGGCACTGAACCTGGCTTCAGACTGATCTCTATGCTCTCAACTCGAGACATGACCACTGTTTGGTGCGGATTAATGATTGGTGGCATTGCAGTTATTGAAACTGTGATATTACTAAAATTAAATAAAGTGTTTTCACAAAGCGATTAATATTTGGGTGAATTGCATAATGTCAATGTCTTCTCCGCCTACAGTACAATTGTACAAATTTTATTTTACTGAAATTAAGATGACCTTACTTGTGAATAACAAGTATTGCATTATTTGCTATGAAAAATAGTATCAATGGTTAGCACGTCGATGTTCATTTAATGCTACTCTCAAAGAAGAAAACTTAGTCATTTGAAAATGCCACTTACATAACTGTTTTTATACAGCATGTCATGGAGGGACTTAGAGTATGGAATGCTCTTACTTTCATTCCGTTGGATAGATTTTAGTCCAAAAACGATGATAACCCAAATTTTGAAGCTTTTCAAAATCCTTGATATCTGTAAATAATCAGAATGCCAAGAAACACTGAGTTTCACTTTCAGCACAAGGGGAAATCTGCTGATTTTGTCTATTCCTGTGATATTTTCACTTCCTACTTGAGTATTGTTTTGAGCTTTAGCAAGATGGAAAATGAATTTTATTGGTCACAAGAAACAATGAAATAATTAAATCACTGTCATCTGATACAAACCTGGCATTTTAAGGAATGCTTTTTTTTAGATATGCATACGTTTTATTTTTGAAAAGCAGATCAAATAAGTTGAAACCAAAGGACTAGGACATATGATATTTGAATCCTCTTACATTGTTTAGTGGACCTCATTACTGTTTGCACGTTAATCTGTCTATGAGGTCCTAGTTCAGCAAAGTACACCTTTAGTTTTGCATCTTACGTTGTCAATTCAGTGGTTCCTGTGTTTTGCACATTTGTGTAATTTACAAGAGCTCCGGATTCTTCTTGCACACTTGTCAGACCTTTTTGGCAAAACTTTCAGTTGATGACTGTAACCTGCTTGTTATGTGTTTAGGTTTCTAAAATTATAATAGAAACTTTGCTAATCTAATGCTGTATTTGGCTTTCAACAGAGATTGATAAAAACCCCCTGTACCCTCATAAGCTGTAGAGAAAAACCTATTCAAAAATCTGACTGCATACTAGATGTTTTATTGTACATTTACAGTTACTGATGTAGATTTTTGTTACCTCCAATTGAGGAATCTGAGGCAACTGCAGAAAAACTTTATCAATATTTGGGGACAGGGCAAGGAAAGTATTTTAGTGGAAAGGAGTATTGTTGCCTTTTAAATGTAACACTTTTTTTGAGGTAACATGAATTTGTCTTTTGCATGTCTGCAAATTCTGGAGATACCCATTCCTTTGGGCCTAGCTTCGAACATTTCACAACCAGCAGTAAGATAGAGTTCTAAAGCGTTTTTTTTCTTTGCATAATATATTCCCAGCTGAACATGTGAACCTGTCTATGGATGAAATACTAGCTTAAATGTGCTTTTAAATGTGAATTCTGTAGTAAATGTAAGCTAGAATCCTTTAATGTGTATATTTGGCTTTTTCAATGAAGTGCAAAGTTCTAAGTGCTTGAATGGCCTAAGTTCAGTAGAAATAAATAACCTATTTAACTGGAGAGTTATGCAAAGGTAGTAAATGATTAACTTTTGTTCAAAGTTATATACCATTACCTGCTTGTTTTATAAAATTGTGTGATAAATGCACTCAGATATAAGCTTAGCACTTTTTGATGTGGTTTTGTTTTGTCTTGTTTTGTTTTTTTAATTCCAGAGCCAGTGTTTTGGTACTATGTGAAAGAAGTTCTGAATAAACATGAACTGCAGCGCTTTTACTCTCTGAAGACAATTACTACAGATATTGGTAGAGGCCGGGCTTGGTTGCGCTGTGCATTAAATGAACATTCCCTGGAAAGATATGTTCACATGCTGCTTGCAGATAAGAATCGACTCAGGTACTGTATTTGGTATCTTTGTAATGGAGGGAATGTATTGACGAATGAAGTACTGATATTAAAAAAACCAACCAGCCAATCAAAACCCACAGCTGTCATAATACACCGTATTAATTGCTATGCTAGTGAAGCCACTTAACCTCATATTTTCGTTTTGTTCATTTTTGAAATTTTGGCAACCATTAAGATAGTGGATGTCTATATCAACATGTGACCTGAAACTGACTTCATTCTAGCACATGAGAATATACACTTCTATCCTTGTCTTCATTTCCATCCTCTTCCCTAACTCCCTTCCCTATTTTTTCAACAGTTTTCCTAACTGAGACCATGACACTGTGCTTTGAGGTGCCCCTCTTATTCCGTTAAAATAGTACACAAATGCAGCCTTGATCTTACCATCAGTGGTAATTGCCGGTTGCCTTTTGGAGATGCTCATCCTGTAAATGTAAGGCTCCACCAGTGGAGCAATAGGTAGCTACGACTGGAGATCACTTGGAAGTGGTTTTGTACCAGTTTGTGAACCTTCTTGTTACAGAGTTACTGAGAGTAAATTACTGTGCATTCTGAAATCCTAAGGTATTTTGGAGGTGCAAAATGCACTTAAATTCATACGTAACTGAGCCCTACCTTTTTTCTTGTACGTCTTCACCTCCTTTTCTTTTTGAAAATTTGGGGTATTTTCTTTTTTTATCAGTAATTGTTGAGCTTGATCAAGTCCAGTGGATTCAGCAGAAAGGCACTCTTCCATTTGAATCTATTAATGGATGTACTGGATAAGATTATTGCCAGAACTAAGTTTACTAGTACCTCCTTTTCATTTTCAGTCTGTTCCAGTCCTCTGTAGCTTTCTCACAGGAAAGATTTTGATATCCAGTCAAATAAAGATGAATAAAATGATAAAGGAAAAAAAATCTGAAAACTGTTATGTTAACTGACTGCTGAAAGTAAAAATACAGCATCCTGCTACTAAAAAGAAACAGATTTAGAACAACTAAATTCATGTGTTCGCAGCAAAATTCATGTTAACTTTTTTTTCCTTATGTCCAAATTCTTAGTTGTCTCTAACTCTTTAGGATAATTGATGTGATTTTGGGTATTGAAACAGGTCACCAGATCGTAGAATAATAGAATGATTTCGGTTAGAAGGGACCTTTAAAGATCGTGTAGTCCAACCCCTTTGCAGTGGGCAGGGACATCTTTCAATAGATCAGGTTGCTCAAGATGAAGTGGATCTTTCTGTTTGTATTAATGCAATCCAGTATTTTATAAAATGGCATGGTANTAATAGCATGATTTCGGTTAGAAGGGACCTTTAAAGATCGTGTAGTCCAACCCCTTTGCAGTGGGCAGGGACATCTTTCAATAGATCAGGTTGCTCAAGATGAAGTGGATCTTTCTGTTTGTATTAATGCAATCCAGTATTTTATAAAATGGCATGGTAGTTATGGTCAACTATGGTTATTTAAAAACTTATATGCGCAGTATAGCAATAGGTGTAGAGAAGTACTGTGACTGCTAATATTGTGTGGACCTACTTGACCTGAGTGGCTTTTTCTCATTAAAAAAATGCAGAGCTAAAACTGAAGATAAAATACTATTTGGCATGTCTTTCATAACTGTTCGACAGTTCTATGTATTTCAGAGCTTCAGGGAGTTACTGTGACATATAATTTGATCCACTGGTATACTCATACTTATTTTTCAGAGTTTTCATGTCTTTTAGAAGTAGAATGTATGTTAACGTAGGACTGCATATTCTTGCCCCCTTCCCCTTTTTTTTTCCGTTCAAATTATAGTATCTTCTATGAAGAATGGTCTTTTATGATGGATGAAGAACATTCTAGTATGATCCCTACGATGGCAGCTGGTAAGACTTTCTTTTAAATGCTAATGTTCTTGGAAAACTATTTCATTTTGGGATGTTATATCTGTTTCTGGTTGCAAGGAGCTTTAACAAAGTTTTTGGTTATGTGGAGAATGTGTGTCAGATGCACACTCAGGGTGAATAGTCAAGGTATTATGCTAGTTTATGCTATGAATTGCTGAACTGTTAAAACACTGGATCTGGTCTTCCTACAGTTCAAGTGTCTTTCACATAAATTTTCTAACTCTTCATCAGTCAAGGCTAGCTTTTTTTTAACAACTAGTTTAATTTAAAGAAAACAAAATGTGTTGTTTCTGACTAAAGAGAGCAATGATAGACTTCTATACTAAGACCCAAATTATAGGTAAGGACATAGAAGGAGAGTAAGAGTAAGGAACGATAACAGATAATTTACTTTTCTGGAGTTTGACCACAGAGGCAATGTATTATTACCTTTTATATCCCTTTTTTCAGATACATGGGCTCATGCTTCATTCTGCAAAGACACAGTTCACAAGATTTTTTTTTTAATAGAATATAGGAACCAACAAATACTAAAGTTGCGGTGAAATGGGTTTAAATACAAGGTTGTAAATAAATGATTTCACAGTACTTACTGCTTGTTTAATGCACAGCTGAACAACCATCAAGATAAATTCAAAACTGATTACATCAGCTTGCATATAATCTAACAAAGAATGAATGTTACGTGAAAGAATAAGAATTCATGTGTGGAGAACTGTGGGAAATTTTGGGGGAAAACATTTTACATGTCATAGCTTTGTTAATCCTTAGGTTTTATCTTTGTAACTTTTGTATTAAGTATATAGTGGGTTTTTGGTCTTTTTTTCCCTTTTCTTTTATCTGAAGGTCTGAACTCCATTCTTTTTGCAATCAACATCGATAATAAGGATTTAAATGGACAGAGCAAATGCACACCCACAATGTCTGATTTGTTAAAGGAATCGACACAAAATGTAACCTCACTATTGAAAGAATCCACTCAGGGTGTTAGCAGCCTTCTTCGAGAGATAACTGCATCATCTGCTGTCTCAATTCTAATAAAACCTGATCAAGACACTGATCCACTTCCTGTTCTCTCAAAGAATGTAAATACTGGTAAGCATTTTTGCAATGTTAGTGTCATTCAGAAACTTAGAAAATATTCAAGTGTGTTTAAGTAACTTTTTCAATTAAGTTTAGTGCACTGTTATGGAACAAAAACCTTAAAAAAATGTGCACACATACAAACCTGTTGAGTGTGAACTAACAAATATGAAATTTTCTAGAAATAGTGGTGTGAATACAGGCTGATAAATGTGTATTTTAGCTTTCTTGTATTACTGTGAGAGGGAAGCTAAACTTTTTTATTGGTAAAGTGCTTTGCTTGTGGCCTGAATTTCAATTTCTTATAAGTTTATGCCCTGCAGTTTCTGATATAATGATTTTTCATTTTTAATAGGTTTTCTTTTGGCACTTTGTCAGTCAGAAATACACTGCCATATATCTGTTATTGTATATCAGAGAAAAATCTTAGCTTGTAATCTTCAGGCAGTGCCCATGTTTACAGTCTGAATTCCTGTATGAAGTAGGTAATTACCGCAAATGAAAGTTTACTCATATGCTCTTTTTTACCTTTAAATGTGTTAGTGTTGCAATGAGTTTGTAGAGTGTTAGTTACTAACAAAGACTGAAAGCCTTAATCTCCTACAATTTGAAATTAATCAAGCCACATGTGATATTCATTAAAGATTTTCAATTCCAAATATAGCAAAGGAATATTTTATCATCTTTATTTCTAGAAGTTGAGCTGAAAGAATGCTTTGCTTTGTAAATGTACAAAACTGCAGGAAGATTCTGAGGTTTATGTATTTTTCAATCAAGAAACAAAGTTTGAGTTCAGACTTTAAATTGTTTTGGTTATGAGAAAAAGGAGAAAAACTCAGATGCGAATGCTGTCTGGTAGGAATGGAAGTTGAAATAAACTCTGTTTTTTATTGGCATTTAAATTAGACTGTGTCTCAAAACACAGTTTTCAAAACAAAGATGTGGTAAAGCTTTTGTTGTTCAGCACTTTAAATGAGGTTAAAATAGTAGGTGATACTTGACTTGGGATACCTTTGTTGGTGTAGAATAGGCTTTCAAGATGAAATAACAGGATAATTAACCATATTCTGCACATGACTCTATAACATGATGTACATTATGTGTACAGTACATGTGTATGCAGTACGTGTACTAGTACAACTTACAATAAAATGTCACTTTAAAAAATTGGATTTGTTCAAATGCCATTATATGTTGACTGTTAGAGCAAGTCAGATGTTTTCATTAATGTCGATGTTCTTTGCTGGAATTCTGCTTGCATCCAGAATGGGTTTTAACATCCTCTTACTCTTAAAAGTATGTTAATGTCTTTTGTGGATATGTAACTGCTGGACTTGAATTAAACAAAACAGTTTAGTCTGTAAGTTGTCTTGGTGAGCAAATTTCTGATATTTCTGAGAGTGCTTCAACTTCGCAAGATCATTTAGCCTCATGCATAGTGGAATCAGTGAGAGTAGGTAATAATTTAAAAATAAGTGCTGTCACAGAGTAGGTATGATGTAATCAGAGAGGATTTCAGTGTATTTCTAGATCAAGAGCTAACTAGCTGAGGGAGGGAGCAAGTTTAATTTTTTTTTTCTGAAAACTGACTGCTCTATTTCAAGAATATAGACAAAACTAACTTTATTTGATTGCAAGTTGTGGATTTTTTTTACATTGTGAGTTCGTTCTTTTTATTTTTTTTTTTACTCAGAAGTGTTTCATGTTTTCTCTGTTGTGTAGACATACTCTACAATGTATACTAGCCATATTCCATGGGGAAAAGTGGCTGGAAGGCTAACTTTTATTTTAAATTTCATTTTGTAACATTGTTGAACTTTTTTTCCAGTTTCAATTGAGTACCATTATGAATGCACCTCCAAAATATCTTTTAAAATCTGAATTATGTGAGGCATGTAAAATAAAAATGGTATTCAAAGTTTTAAAAGCTCCTATGTATGGAAAGATTATGAAATGCCTTGTAGATCCAAGTGTTCTTTCTTTACTAAACTCATTTAGTACATGAGTTCTTTTAAGAAAAAAGTGTATTACATTGTTTCTCTTTTCTAAACTATGTAAACTTTTATGTTGCTACTAGATTTGAAATATAAAAAAGATAGAAAAAAAAAGAAGAGAGTCACAAATATTATCTCATTTGATGAAGAGGAAGATGAGCAAAATTTGGGGGATGCCACAAAGACTCTGGTTACAGGAGAGTGTTCAGAGGGGAATGTAGACAGATCTTCAGTTTTTGCTTTACCGTCATCTGAAAGCACTCTTGGAAAAAGTTTCAATGGGAATGAAAGTAACCACTCGTGGAAGAGCAATTCAGTGTTCATGAATGGCGAGTATGAATACCAGAAACTAGATGTGAAGAGCATTGATGATGAAGACGCAGATGAGGATGAGCTGTATGGAAAAATGGTAGGAAATAAAGGCACAGAAGGTGAAACTGAAGCTTCTGAAAAGTAAGTAATGTTGCAGGAGCCAGTGGTAAATTTTCCGTGCTTTTTTATTTTTTCTCCCCACCCCACTGCTTCCTTCCTTCATGAGTACTGACAAATTTTTGTCACTAACTGAACTATAGATTTTCTCTTTCCACCCCTCTTATTTTTTTTTTTTTTTCCCCCTCTATTTTTTTGTCTTTTCCATTGTTTAAACCATTTGGACCACTGTGGTGATGGTGTTGTGCTTCTAAGCTCCACTGAAAACCAGAATTTTGAGATTTCAGACTTGTTTTCCTTGAAATTCTCAGTTGTTGAAATCGTTGCATGATATAGCCAGGCTGTAATTCTGGCCTGTTTGAAGTTTCCGTATTCTTAGTACGATATCAACTCTATTTTGGCTTCGCAGTAAAATCACATATTTTAAACAGAGGAAATCGTCTATCATCAGAGTAGATAGTTAAACAAGACAAAACTAAGAGAAAAATAATAATTTTAGATACTAATATGCCCTCTGTATTTCTGACACAGAAATCCATTTGGAGAAAAAGAGGCAAGCACTGCTTGTCTTGTGTGCTTTGGAATGGTCTGATCTTTAATGAATTTATGTATGTTTGAACGAAGAAACTGGCAGGCAGATTGAAATAAAGATTTTTCTTGCAGTGATATCGCTGAAAGAAATATAAGCATTGTGAACATGAATATTGACTATATTAACAGGTTGTTTTGATTATTTGTTTTAAATCCAGGCCTCATGAAATAGGCACGTGCAATTCTCAGATATGCAGTTGGACTGCTCTGCAGTTCCTGAATGATGACTCAGATGTTCTGTTTCCTGTCAGTGCTGTTGTCTCTTACTCCCAAACAGGTAGGTATTTTAATTTGCCAAATTCCAGCAAACTTTACAACAGAATTTCTAACGTGGTACAGTGGTAAGAAATAATGGGATTGAAAGGACAAAGAAGATATTCCACAACTGGGATGGGAGATTCAAGTAAAATTTATTCTAGCTCTGAATCAGAGTTCTCCATTTGAGTAGCCTTGCACTTAGCTCATATCTAAGATATTTATTTGAGGAGAATTTATCAGTGTCAGAATAAACCAGAGTTTTGCTGTAATTAAGCTGTGGTCTTTTATGAACGTTTAGAATGGTTGAGTAATAAGTATCCTTACTCGTTTTCTGGATATCACTAAGCTGGAAGAAGCTGCAAGTGTGTTTGAGAATCTAAATTCAAATTAATCTTGACAGATTGGAGAAACTATCAAATATTGGATGCAGTTCAATAGAAACTGCTATCTGTTTGTATAGATAGGATGACGAATGATTGACTAGGAAATGTTTCTTCAGAAAAGGATATAGGAATCACAGAATCATAGAATGGTTTAAGTTGGAAGCGATCTTCAAAGATCATGTAGTCCAGCCCCTCTGCCATGGGCAGGGACATCTTTCACTAGATCAGGCTGCTCAAAGCCTGGAGCAACCTGACCTTGAAAACTTCCAGTGATGGGATATCCACAACTTCTCTGGGCAACCTGTTCCAGTGTCTCATGACCGTCATCATAAAAAAATTTTTTCCTTATATTCAATATAAATCTACCTTCTTTCTGTTTTAAAACCATTGCTCATTGTCCTGTCACTGCAGGTCATGGTAAAAAGTCTCTCTCCATCTTTCTTATAAGTCCTCTTTATATTTTGAAAGGCTGTGCTAAGGTCTTCCCGGAGGCTTCTCTTCTACAGGCTGAACAGTCTCAACTCTCTCAGCCTTTCTTCACAGGAGAGGTGCTCCAGCCTTCTGATCATTTTTGTGGCGCTCCTCTAACTGCTCTGACAGATCCATGCCTTTCTTGTACTGTGGACTCCAGAGCTGGTTATAGTACTCCAGGTGGAGTCTCAGGAAAGTGAAATATAGGGGAGAATTAACTCCCTGAATCTACTTGCCATGCTTTGTTACATGCAGCCCAAGATAAGATTGGCTTTCTGGGCTGCAAGCACTAATTGCCGACTCATATCTAGTTTTTAATCTGCCAGTATCCCCAAGTTGTTTTCTGCAGGAGACCTGCTATAGTGGGTAGCTTATAGTGAATTAGCAGTGCCTGTGTCTGCAGTAAAAACACTCTTCATATGAACGTGCATAAATGAAAGTGCGTTTGTAAATTTCTGCTCAGTTGGCTCTGATGTGGCCCCAGCTGCAGTATTGTATGCAGTTTGGGGTACTACACTCCAAGCATGATGCAGGCCTTTTGGAGAAGGTGTTGAAGCAAGCAATGAAAATGGTCAAATATGGAAAGGAAGACCTGGTGCTTTTGCAGTAGCTGTATTGGTACCAAAAACAAACAAAAAACATCCATCACCTCCCAGCTCCATCCTCACTCCTTCCCCACCTCACCCTGAGTTAATATTTTGCTAGCTGTTTATAAAACACTGCTTTTATGAAACTTTGGGTATGTATTCTATTTCAGTGACCACTTAAAAGCTTCTCAGTAACATTTAAATAGTGTTTTAATTGTAAAATATTTGGGGTTTTTTTTTGCATATACATTATATGTGCCAAGAGTTTAAATGGACTGTTAATTGAAGGCCTATGGAAAAATGTAATTCAGTTCTGTAAGTTCAGTGAGAAAAATAATGTGAATTGTAAAATAATGCTGTACTGCCCTCTGCTGTATTTTCAGGCCTACACCTCTTAAGAAATGCTGGTTCAAAAAAAAATAGAAAGTACATTTTCATTTTTTTTCTTGTGCTCCCACATTTTTCAATTTATGAAGTAATGGATGAAGAAACACGTACTTTGTGGCGTAGTGTTATCTTAAATCTCTTTATGCAGAAACTGTTAGAAAAAGTCTGTAGATTTATAAGTGTGTGCTGACTGCAACAGATTGAAATCTGGAATACAAGTAAACGTTCCTGTTTATGGGAGGGGGAAGTGGAATGGGGGCTCACAGTTGAGCTGTGGCAGTTAGTAGCCAGTCAGATATCACAAGGCATCAGGAGGTAGAGGTAGGGTTTTGCAGCTGAAATCAAAAGTCAGGACACCAAGCCAAGACTTAGTACTGGAGACAGATTACCAGAGAGGACAACAGTAAGCGTAACAGGAGCTTACTTTTGTTACGGAGATACCAAAGACCTTTGTCTCATCTTGCTTCATCTCGGAACTGTTTTGAAGACAATGCTCCGACTGCTAGAGAAGATAACAACAGGCCCATTCAGATTCATACAGAGATACTTTCAGTTCTCCTGCCCCTCTTTCTTTTTGTGGTAAACCCTATGGTCTAGCATGCGAGTCAGAACAATATGGCATTGGGCTGGTGAAAGGAATCTTCATCAGTTATAGGAGTCACAGATTGGTAGGGGTTGGAAGGGCCCTCCAGTCCAACCCCCTGCTAAAGCAGGTGCCCCCAGAGCAGGTTGCACAGGAATGCATCCAGGCGGGTTTTGAATCTCTCCAGAGAAGGAGACTCCACAGCCTCCCTGGGCAGCCTGGGCCAGGGCTCTGGCAATCTCATAGTAAAGAAGTTCTTCCTCATGTCCAGGTGGAACTGCCTGTGCTCCAGTTTGTGCCCATTGCCCCTTGTCCTGTTGCTGGGCTCCACTGAAAAGAGCCTGGCCCTGTCCTCTTGACACCCGCCCTTTAGATATTTGTAAGCATTGATGAGATGCCCTCTCAGCCTTCTCTTCTCCAGGGTGAACAGACCCAGGGCTCTCAGCCTTTCCTCATACCAGAGATACTCCAGTCCCCTCATCATCTTTGTAGCCCTCTGCTGGACTCTCTCCAGTCGTTCCTCATCTCTCTTGAACTGGGGANACAGTTGCTCCTGCCAGCTTTGTATCATCAGCGAACTTGCTGAGGCTACACTCTGTCACTTCATCCAAATCGTTGGTGAATATGTTGAACAGAGCTGGACCCAGCACTGACCCCTGGGGAACACCGCCGGTCACAGGCGTCCAACCAGACTGTGCGCCACTGGTCACAACCCTCTGAGCCCTGCCATTCAGCCAGTTCTTGATCCAGCTCATTGTCCACTCATCTAGCCCACACTTCCCAAGCTTACCTATGAGGATGTTGTGAGAGACAGTGTCAAAAGCCTTGGTGAAGTCGAGGTAGACAACATCCATTGCAATCCCCTCAGCTGTCAGAGTGGTCAGGCATGATTTCCCCTTGGTGAATCCATGTTGACTACTCCTGCCAGCTCCCTCAGCACTCGTGGGTGCATCCCATCAGGGCCCATGGATTTGTGGGTGTCCAGTTTGCCTAAGTGGTCTCTAACCCAGTCCTCCTTCACTAAGAGGAAAGTCTTCATTTCTCCAGACTTTCTCTCTTACTGCCAGGGACTGGGAATGCTGAGGGCAAACAGCAACACAGATGCTACTGTCTGATTTCCTGATGTCAGCTTTCCATGCTGTCACTGGGCCCTTCTGAACAGTCCTGAACTGACTCTGCAGGCAGCTTTCACTAAAAGGCCCACCATGCAACCCAAATGTCAGCCAGTTAGGGAGGGTGATAGATGTGGGTACTGTCACCCTCTCTCCAGCGATAATGACAATTTGAAGAGATTGAAAGCTGCCTTAGGCAGTTGTTTGCTTGACTTTGAAAGTTACGCTTTTGCTAGATGAATGATATCAGAGGGAATGTGGGTTAGTTTTTTCTGAGGGCAGTTTAGCCCGATAACTAGAAAGCTCATTATTATTGTGATACCATTTTGGCTAAAACATGCTTAGTGAGCTCTTTTAAAATACATAGTTTAAAACCAGTATTTTGGTTTATAGGTCTTAATAAAGATAAATAACAAGATATATGTATTCAAAATAGATTACAGCATGATCTCTAGTGTTGTATGTTAATATGAATGTTTTCAGTTTTAGTCTGTTGCAGCGCTTCAGGGATGTGTCACGGCATATCATATTTCCATATACCTAGAGATGAGAAAGCCTGAATGAAAATTCAGTTGCTTGGAAGAAAAATGGAGTATGTGTTTTAGGAACTGAGCTTCAGTAAACTACGCAGTTTAAAAAATAAACTTTCGTCTCCATAGTAATTCTGACATAACTAATTCCCACCAACTTTTTTTTCTGGAATTCCTGCTTTTTAAATTCTGTGATATTTTAACTCATGATTTTGACATTATTTTATAGTGACCTTGTAACACAGTAAGATGCAGAAATCATCAATAAAATGTGGTTTTCGTTTCTCTTCACCTGAATTACCTTAATGACAGGCGCAGTGATGTGTGCATTTTGATCCTGAGANGCCAGGGACTGGGAATGCTGAGGGCAAACAGCAACACAGATGCTACTGTCTGATTTCCTGATGTCAGCTTTCCATGCTGTCACTGGGCCCTTCTGAACAGTCCTGAACTGACTCTGCAGGCAGCTTTCACTAAAAGGCCCACCATGCAACCCAAATGTCAGCCAGTTAGGGAGGGTGATAGATGTGGGTACTGTCACCCTCTCTCCAGCGATAATGACAATTTGAAGAGATTGAAAGCTGCCTTAGGCAGTTGTTTGCTTGACTTTGAAAGTTACGCTTTTGCTAGATGAATGATATCAGAGGGAATGTGGGTTAGTTTTTTCTGAGGGCAGTTTAGCCCGATAACTAGAAAGCTCATTATTATTGTGATACCATTTTGGCTAAAACATGCTTAGTGAGCTCTTTTAAAATACATAGTTTAAAACCAGTATTTTGGTTTATAGGTCTTAATAAAGATAAATAACAAGATATATGTATTCAAAATAGATTACAGCATGATCTCTAGTGTTGTATGTTAATATGAATGTTTTCAGTTTTAGTCTGTTGCAGCGCTTCAGGGATGTGTCACGGCATATCATATTTCCATATACCTAGAGATGAGAAAGCCTGAATGAAAATTCAGTTGCTTGGAAGAAAAATGGAGTATGTGTTTTAGGAACTGAGCTTCAGTAAACTACGCAGTTTAAAAAATAAACTTTCGTCTCCATAGTAATTCTGACATAACTAATTCCCACCAACTTTTTTTTCTGGAATTCCTGCTTTTTAAATTCTGTGATATTTTAACTCATGATTTTGACATTATTTTATAGTGACCTTGTAACACAGTAAGATGCAGAAATCATCAATAAAATGTGGTTTTCGTTTCTCTTCACCTGAATTACCTTAATGACAGGCGCAGTGATGTGTGCATTTTGATCCTGAGAGTTGTGGATCTGTGGGCTGATGCATTTTATCCATGATTTAAAAATAAAAAGTTCATCTGTGTGATTCCTAATAGGCATAAGTGTAAGAAGCCAGAGAAAAGCCATGGTGCCCTGTTGGGAATACATAAAGGACTGGAATCTTTGCAGAGTTTCAGATACTGGGGACTAACTTTTCCTGCGAGTCAGAAACAGATTTGTAATGAGTATCAGATGTCATGTGGTGGTTAAATTCCTGGGGGTTGCAAAAATAATATCAGTAAGAAGTCTCTTCGTAGCTTTGCAACATTGTTATCAATGTAAAGTGTACATCTAAATTATAATTTAGAAATTATGCAATAGTAATTTTTGTTTAAACTGGTAGCTGTGCTCCTAAGGGACTTTACAATCCTGCTTACATTCAGGGTGAATGTGCATAAGCCAGCCTTGGAGAAAGAATTAAAAGTGTTTAAAATCTTTAGTAAAGATGAGTATTTCTAGTTAAAAATATAACTACTTTCCTTCTGGTTTTGTTTTTATTTTATTTTACTTTTCAAGTTCTGTTCTGAAGAAGGCTAATGCTTGTGCATTCTACTTTAGATAACTTGGAGAATGGAGAGGGACATGAAAATGTTCATGCAGTAGAACTGGTTCCAAGAAGATCTGATCTTCCTTACAGGTATGTATCAAATACTTTTCTTAAAATAAAAAAATCTTCACCTTATAGCTACCAACTTATAATTGTTACCTAATGTGTAGCTACTCAGTTCTGGAAAACAAAATATTCAGGGTACTTTTGTAAATGTTTGGAAAGACAAATGCAAAAGCCTACACTTGCTTTCTTACAGTTTTCATATATTGTACTTTTCTGAATTATCTTGAAAAAGTCACGTAGTTATGTCAAAAAACAGGCAGGCTTAGCCTCCTGGTTTTGAAAATAAGTTCTTTGGTTTTTTGTTATTTTTTACTGTTATTTTTTTCCATGGCCTGTTGATTTGCATTTTTTGGTGTCTAATCTTAAATTGGACTCACAACAGATGTATTAAAGGATAATTAAACATAAATTCATTGAATATGGGTGAATATGATGACAATGCTATTTTCTGGAATACTTTTTTCTTAAGTTTTGAATTCAGAATTTTGTTTTCATTTATTGATGATATTGTACTTTTATAACTAGAGTGGAAGTCAGTCCTCCAGCTCAAGTGAATACTCTAAGCAATATGTTGCCTTCGGCCACTGTGCCAGAATCCATGACAATTAGTAAGTACTTCCTTGATGTATCTAGATTGATGGAATTGACTTTGAAAGTCCTATAACTCTTAATTTCTACTTTTATTTCATTAAGATCTATTTAGAGAGGCATAGAGCACTTCATTTCTATTATGCTGGCCACATTAGAAATGACTGCTCTAAAATGATTTTCGAATCGGCAGACCCCAGGTTATGGTTCATTGCAACTGGTGTGAAGTTAGCTTCTCTTTCTATGGAGAAGCTAATGTCATCCTTATACTAGATGTGGCTTGAGTAGTTCAGTAACCAATAGTGATTTAATTTGATTCACATCTTTAGATCTCTGCAAGCGCTGAAAACACTAGTGATTGATTCTGATGTGATCTTCCTTATTTTGCCTGCTTTCATTAATGCCTAGTCAGAAAAAACCCCAAACAAACCCGGAACTCTTTCTACGTACACTCAGTCTGTGGTTTTGATATGGAAATCAGCTCCAAACATAAATATGGGCTTTCATAAGCAAAAACTGTAGTTAAGATTAAGGTGGAGGACAGTTATATTTTCAGTAGTGTTAAGAGCTGGGCTGGAAAGGGTGAAATAGCCTTTGCTGTAAAAGAGATTAGTAGAACTACAGGCAGTTTGTTTATCTGATCTTTAATCTTTTTTCTTCACATAAATCTGTAGAACAAAGATTTAGTTCTTAAACTGACTAGCTGTCTAAACACGTAAGCCAGTATGGTTTTATTTTCCTAACTGTACAGAAAGTTTTGAAACTGAACTGGTGGATATCGCTTGATTCCTGAAGCTCTGGGATGTGTGTTTGTTTCTTTTTAGAAATGTAAATATGTGCAAATTTTAAATTACGACATTTGGGAAGTTAGAAGTGGCGCAGCCAAGACTCTTTTCTGAAATTGATTTATGAAATAATCAAAATGAATGAACCCTTAAGATATTCCGAGCTCGCGTTCTAATATCATGCTCAAATGTGTCAACGTATGCTAAAAGAGTTAGACCATGTGTTATCGCTGGGTACTGTTTCAGGCTCAGGCATGGATCCACTGACTGAGCTTTACAAAGCTGAAAAATCCTTTCTTACAAAGCACTTTATGAAGTGGGAAACTAGTTTGAGACTTTTAAGTGACATAATTGAAGGTGTAGATGGAGTTATTGTTGATAGTTACTATGTTACTTTGGTCACTGAATATTCTCTGCTCATGTTATTACCACAATATGCTTTCATTCTTACATTTTTATTTTATTTTTCAGTAATAGAATTTTAATGGGAAACTTTCTGATTTTATTGTTTTGTAGGTGTATTAGGTACCACCAGAGGCCGCAATTGGTCTCCTTCAGTTGCTCAGTTAGTTCCTATGTGTAGTTAAGACAGCTATGAAACAGAAAGTAAACCTTGAGAGTTTCAGTTCTTGATTCTTAGCAATTTGTAAATGAAATGAACCACAGGATCAGCAGAAGCATACATGCTGTCATTAGTTTCCTATTTCAGAAAAGTTTTGGTGGAAGGAAAGGGAGAAGCATGTCAAAACAAGCTGTAAAGCAAATAAAACACTTAGTAAATAATCTAAGTATCATTATAATAAAAATTCAGCTGACTGTACATATAAGTTAATACCTTTATAATAGCTGATCCCAGATACAGTCAATAAAAATGCTTTTTTCATGTTCGTTGTTATGGGCTGTAGATTTGCCATACAGGAAGAATTCAGTGGTATGACAAAGGCAGACACTGAAGCTTTTTTTCTCTATTGCAATTAGCAGAAGAATTATTAAATGGTGAGGCGCATATCTTGGTTGCATAGCAACTAATTCTAACACATCAGACAAGAAAAATGGAATGCAATAGTGCAGTGACAAAAGCTGTGAGGTTTCCAGTGACTGGATTTTTGTGCTTCTTCTGAAGACAAAGCCTGAAATGATTTAAAAAAAAAAAAAAAATCTATTCTTTTCCTGCTACCTTTCCAATTTACTAGTATAGTACTAAGCTTTTCTCAGTTCTTTTGATATGCAGACTAGAAAATTATCTTATGAGAAGCTGTGATTTAAAACTTCTGCCATTTTGAATAATTTTCCTGAATATATGTCCTATGCATTTATAAAGTGTAGGTTAACTTAGCAGCAGATACATCTCAAAAAAATACTATTAGCACTTGAGAGAAATTGTAATCCATAGAGTTAGTTTCGCTGTGTATGTTAGACATCATGTGGAAACTTGCCCTACTTTACAGATTGTTATGTCTTATAACCAATTTTATAAAAAATTAAATTTGTCAGAAGTTTTATATTTATGTGCCTATTCCATAATACAATTTTCCAGTTTTAAAAAAACGTATTTATCTTGTCATGTTTGAATCTCAAACAACTTTATGTCTACTCCAGTTATTGTCATTGAAAGATTATATTTTCAGCACTGTTTTACACTAGAAAAATCTGTCCTACTAGCATGTCTCCCCGTTTCATTTTTGCAGTGGACAAAAAAGGAAGTTCCAAACCTTTCATTTTAGAAGGATGCCACTTGTGTTCTTTTTAATGAGGTTCTTTGATTATAGTGTTATTTTTAGTAAATAATTGGGAACTTAGTTTTTCCACTATAATTTTCCTCAGTTTTAAAGTCGGGCAAAAGGCACAAAGGTTAGCAAAGGTTGTAGCATTGTACATTATTCCATATTTTTTCATATATTCTTGAGAAAGCCTCCAGTTTTTCGTGAGCACTGAAGAACTTTACTGAATAATCAAAGCTACATATAATATTTTTATCCTGGCTGTGTAAATAAATAAGGTGTATAGTTTTGTACTTTCTTCTAAATAGCTTCTGACCTGTGCTGTAACTTGATTGCGTCAAGTCACTGACAGGTACTAAATTCTTGTGTCTTCTCTAAAAACACAGCTGTGAAAAGAGGATATATAAATTTTATCACTGAGAAAAATGCTGCAGTTCATCTTATGGACTTTTTTTTGGTCAGGACCCTTTTATACAGTAGTAAGCTGACACTGTATTGTCTAATTTGTTTCCTACTAAAATTTGGCCTGTTAATCGTGACACGACAGGATAATATTTACAAGATTTTGGAGCACTACATAAAGCCTTTATAGACAATGTTCATGCAGGCAGCTTAGGCAGCATGTCTTTAAGGGTCAGAGTTCTGATTTAAGATGTAACTAGTCTGCTGGAAGTTTTATTTGTCTCTGAAAATATCTGTGTAAATTTGCACTCAGGAAAATAAAAAAAAATATTCCTGTAGACTGCTCCCAGCCTACCCTGATATTCTATCTGCAGGATTGCAGAGGAGTGCTGCATGACCTTGTGTACACTGAGAGATGATTTCACTTACAGCTTGCTCTTCATAACAGGTGATTGCAAATCATACTTATCCAATCTTTGGCTGAACAGCAAGAGTTGTGAAACTTACGACTTTTCTGGAGGTTGCTGGGAAATTGACGGGTGTTTCTTAAAGCATGGCAATTTTTTATGTATTTCATGCTTTGAATGTGACCATATAAGAGCTTTACAGAAACCAGATTTTGGCATGTAGTATGCAAGTGAATTAAAAAATGTTTTAGAGTAAGTATTTGCTTTATTAGTAATTAGGCACTACAGATTAATGTTATCAATAAAAGATAATTTTTTGTGTTTTAAAAAGTGAGCTTTAATATGAAAAATGTGCTTAGCACACTTTTATGTTATCTTTTTTAACTGATAAAGAAAGACCTGATTTGGAATTACTGGTTTGCACATGGGAATCCTTTTTTTAAGAAGTTGTTGCAAAAATATCTCTTAAGATTACATAATTTGGAAGACTTCACGAGTTATCTCATTATATCTGTCTTCATGAAAATCTGATTATCACTTGAATTTTAGGTATGTGGTGTTGAATGCTGATCCTTAATAACAGTAGTGTATCTCTTTCATTAATATTACTTTACAGAATCTAAATGACATATCAAGCACAAAGCAGTTCAGAAGTAGGACATAAACTAACACCAAACAGTTTTCTGAGGTGGATGTACTTGGCCATCCTCCCACTGTTTTATTTAAAAAAAAGAAAAAAAAGAAGGGAATAAAAAAGAGGGGGAGAAAGATTGAGGTTGCGAAGTCCAGGAGTCAGAAAATGCAAAATTTATGGTTGCTGCTACAACCTTGATTTTTTTTAATATATTTTTATTTATTCCTTTTTCTAACCCATGCAATGAATTAGATGTAAGTCTGCTGAAAAAATTAGGTTATGATCATACACTGATCTCAGAGACATGCATAACACACAGACAAAAGCTTGCGAACTGAGGACGTTCTGGCAGATTTGAAGAGCACCTGCCACAGTGTATGATACTGGATTTACTTTGTTTGCATTCAACTGACTGTTCTGACATGCTGCTAAAATTTTTCAAGAAGCATAAGTGAAAGTAAGAAATTACGATTTTTGGAATTTTTGAATGTTATGCCTGAATTAAATAGGATGGTGTCCTTTCAGTTCTATTTAGTTACTTGCATCAAAAGATCATGAAATTAAAGTTTCTGATTCTTTTTTCTTGGTAACCTTTTGCTTATTCAATTATACTAGTGAATGTTCGACTCTTTTATATTTGCTTTGGATGGCGAGGTTAAAGAAGTGTTGATGATAAACTGTATAGTTCTTGTGTTTGTTTTGAGTAATTGACAGAAAATATGACTCTTTAATACTCATCATCTCAAGAAGAAATAACATAGGTATAGCAATGAAGCAATATTGCTGCTAGGGTAAGCACAAGCTGTACAAGCCTTTGTGGAACCCTGGTCTCTTTAACTAGACTAGTTGTTTGTGTTGATGCTTTCTTCCACATCTCCACTGCTATATAGTTGAACTAAATTAGCAAGAAATACTGAGTATGAAGTGTGTTTGCTTTTGTGGTCCTAAATTAAGTGTTGATTTTTGTCCTATATGTGATAATGAAATCTGGAGTTTCTGCTTTGCTTTGTCTCTACAGTATTGTCAATTCCAGAAAAAATGAGGCAAATGTAAACAAAAAGCATTTCAACATCTTTTAGTTCAAGAGGCTTTTTTCTTCCCCTTTCATGCAAACCGTGGTCTTTAACAGAATCTTGCTTTCATGCTCATCTTAGTTATTGTGTGTGTTGGAGAAGCAAGTGAGAGAAGATGGGATTTTAAATCTCTACTCATGCAGAAGATTCTGGGTGAAATAATGAAAGAAGATTAAGTTATTAGCCAAGTTAAGGTTACAATCTGAACAGGCTGGTAAAATCAGAAAATTGGAGACAATTTATAATAGCTTCACTGTTTAAATGTTAGTAAATCAATACACATCTAAACAGAATGAGTATGCATACAGGCAATTATTGTAGAGTCGTCACCCCAGCGTAAGTGCAGAGCAAGGGCTTCAGTAACTTGTTTGAGTAGCAACGGCTTTAATTTATTCAGTCAGAGAAATAATAGCAACTAACTCAGATTGCACATTATCATATTTTAATTACACTCTTGAAATATTTAAAATGCCATTGGCTTGATGCTTTCCTGAAGAGGATTCTGAAATTCAACTTTATAGTTTAAAGATCTTTATTTTGTAATAGAGTCTTACTGTACTGAAAGCTTAGTATGGATGATTTTTGCTTGTGTTGTACATTTGTACAAGGCTTGAACACTTATTAGGTTATTGTATTTTCCTCATCCTTAGAACTATTTTTGATTTCATAGATAGGCTGATGGAATGTGATGCATTTTCACAACATCATGTCTTTTGTTTTTTAGGACTGTTACAACCCACCAATTTTCTGCTGCCAAAAAAACCTGCCAACAAACCACAAAATAACCCTAACAAAAACCCCCTCAAAAACCCCAACTTTTCCGATCTGCCCTCAAAGTGGCAATGTCTCATCATGACCAAAAGAATACCAATAGTGCGTTCAGTTTCATGACCAGCAAGTTTGACATTTTATAGTTAAATATAATAATTAATTTTCAGAATGTAGGGTTTGATGGTTCTCCCCCCCTGCCCCAAATACTAGCCAATAGAAGATATTCTAGATCATCTTTTTAAAAATAGTCATGGAAATAATGGAGCACAGCATATTTTGTCATGTAGAATCTTTCCATTCTAAGTTTTTCTACAATTGCTACATAAATAACAGTTGTTACCTGGTTACTTCAAAGCAATATCAACTTTACTTTTGCCAAAAAGGTTACTCCACCTTTTATTCCTCATACTTACTGACTAAAAAGGTGTTCTGTTCTGCCCTGACTGCTCTCTGCTATGTGCCTTGTGCCAGCAACAGTATTAGACTCAACAGTAGGATCACTTGGCAACTGCTTGTTGAAGAAGTAGCCAGCAGAAAAAAACCTAAAACCAACTTTGAGCTGGATCAGTTCCTGCTAGGACACTGTGTATGTATAAACACCAGTGCCAGAACAAGGGAGGTGGTAGGAATGATGGGTAAGGCAGGCTGGAATGTCCTTTTTGCCGAAAGCACTGCCTTAGGAAGACTGATTAAAGTAGCCATGTAATCACAGCTTTGATTATTGAGGGAGAAAGCAGAAGTCTCCAGATTTCTTTTTTTTGTATGTGCATTTAGTATTAAATACCCACAGGTTTAACTTTTGGCTTTTCTACAAGATTTTGATTTTTTTTGATAGCTGTATAGAGAACTCATATAAAGGTGCTAAGTTACTGTAGAAAAAGAATTATTCTTTGTGTGCCGAATTAATGGAGTGCAAAATTCCTCTAATGACCTACTGAAATGTTTCTTGCTAATGCCAATTAGTTCTCAAGCTGTAATGTGGAATGGGTAGGAAAATAATAGTCTACTTTGTCATGGCCAAGGAAACAGAAACGTTTTGTAAAAAATCTAGCACGAAGAAACTGGATTTGACTGAATGCAAGTGATACAAGAACCCTGAGAAATCCTGCAAGGAGGGGGCTTTACCAGCAGATTACCAGTGCCAAACTGGAATTGTGCTGTCTGCATTGACTGATGCATTTAATTGATGTAGTAAAAACTTCCACATTTTGTCCGCTGCTAGAGTTGGCAGAATTAATCTGGTCCACAGGACAATGTTAAGTTTTTTTTAAACTTGCAAAAATTCCTGCAACTATAGAAAATATTAAGAAAGACACAGGTAAATCAGTGAACTTAATGTAAAGGGAAAAAAAGTTGTCCAATGGCTTTGCTTACTTGAAGAAATGTAGTATTACCAGTTCTGTTGGTACGTTTTCAGTGAAAGCACAAAAGATTTGCTGACATCTGCTTTGAATACTTGTGGAACTGAATTGGCTGTTTTATTATATATAAGGATAGAAGCACTTCATTTAACTCTTGGGAGGGATGTTTTAATATATTTGTGTCCCTGCAGAAGCTCTTGTAAAATTATTAATATACGTGAAATTGTTAATGATTTTTTTTTTTTTTAAATCTAGTTTAGGACATGTATCCGTCCTGATGTTTGCTAAAAGCCTGTCAGATCTTTGAAGACCTGTTGTATTTCATGTATTCGTGCAAGATCTGGAAGTCAGAATCTGGTTTAGATTAGATGATGAAGTCCTAATATTTTTCTCTAAATTTATAGTAAATAAAGTAAATAATATAGTACAGCTGTGTGTTATATGGTAAAACCTTTATAATAGCAGAAAGATTCCAGGTGAGGCAGCGCTTTGGGGTGACACTTTTCTGTATGGTATTCAGCTACTCTGGTATCACTGTTAAACCTAATCCTAAAGAAGTCTTTAAAAATTCTAAAATTCTGTTATAATTAAAAAAAATTATTATTGATGTAATGACAGAAAGTATTTTTTAAGATATTTATAGGAAATAAAAAGGTTTTCACAGGAAATGACAAGATTCAGAAATCCCATTGTCTTTAAGAGACTCTCTAAGACTGAGCTTGAGAAGAAATGCCATGAAGAAGCAATGACGTTATCTCTGCTCTGGTGTCACTGTAATAGTTATACTTCCTGTGTCAGAATTTATAGCAAGGAAAACAAGCAATTTGAAGAAGTTAAACAAGTAACAGCATATTTCATTAATATGCATGTAGTGAAGAGGTGCATTGTCCCATATGTCTGTGATTAAAACAAAACAGCTGCAGCCGTAGGCAAACTTGTAAACATTTGTATTAAAGCCGGATACAGACTAATTTGATTTGATCAATACTTCTGATACTTTGTTAAATAATACAGTTTTTGAAAGATTGCTCAAATTAGTGATGAGATTAAGAGCATTTTTATGTGCTATAATGTTGGCATCATCTGCCACTTTCTACATTAGTTTTAGATCTAAAATGAGCAAAAATACACACAGAAATTAATCCTTTTTGTCCCTTCTCTTCAGATGAACTTCGTCAAGCTATTGTGGCCATGATGAATAGAAAAGATGAACTGGAAGAACAGAATAGGTAGTTTTCTTTTTCTAGATAAGAGGCACTATAATTCAAAAAAATCTATTCTCTAATACAAGCTGTCCTTTGTGTAAAGCTATGCATAATATTTGTATAATCTTTTTGATGTATGTTATTTTTCTGTGAAAAGTAAGCTTAATACTTCAATATTCAGCTGTTGATACTGAAGAGTAGTAGTGTTTGCAGGTCAACTTTTTCCTTCAAATTTGAATCACATATAACTCTTAGTATCTTGGGAGCTTTTGCCAGCTGTAGTTTTTTCAAAACCAAAACTTAGAGCCAAAGATTCTTAAGATCTCTTAAGATAGCTTTCAAAATGAATAAAAGTTTGTCCTTACACAAATATTCAGAAAATTTCATTTTTTTTCCCTTCTGGTGCAAAAGTGATGTAGGATGGCTAACAATGTTATGCTGAAAGTAGAAACAAGACCCCTGCTTGTGTCTTACTCATGCTGGCGAATATATTGCTTACAGATTATTTCTGAGATGTATGGACTTGCACTGAAGCACCGAAACCAGATTAAAAACTGTTTTCTATAATAAATTCTTTCTACGTGGTGGTATGGTAGATACCATAATAGGTTGTGATTTGAAATGTTGATGAGATCATAGTACAAATTAACAGTAAGGGCTTACAACTGTTTTGGGTCCTTTTTTCCTTGTAGCTTTTCATATCTTTGTGTAATCAAACGAGATTAATTCATTACATTGAATAATTAAATTTTAGGATGACATTAATGGTATCATTCAGGCAACCTACTCTGTGATTCGTAGAGTAGCCTCTAATTACTAGGTACTGTTTGCAGTGTTCTAACAGAGGCTGCTGCCTTCCAGATCTCTGAGAAACCTGCTTGATGGAGAGATGGAGCATTCTGCAGCGCTAAGGCAGGAAATGGACAACTGGAGAAGGAAAGTAGCAGAACAGGAAGAGCGACATGCCACAAAAGTCCAAGCCTTGGCACGGTAAGAAGTGCTGAAAGTGTCATAAAAAGTATCAGCAGTGGAACAAGTGAATAAAAAATTCTGCATACAAGTAAAAAATCATTTTCAAGTAGTTTGGTTTTCAGTAGAAAGTAAGTGATTTAGGACTAAAAATCACATGGACTTGAGTTGAATTTAAGCTGAAGAAAGTCTTTGGAAGATTTTCTTACAAATTTAGTGGGTTTATGGTTTTTGTTAAGTGTTAACAGTAAGTGAGAGTTTAAAATATTAGTAAAACCACTGTTACAACTGCAGAGGAAAGAATATTAGTGAGCTGAATTTATGACAACATCAAGCTTAATTTTAAAAAGTAATCAGACTAATATTAAGAAATATAAGCCATGAAAATAGCAGCACTTAGATAATGAGGCTAGATAGAAAGTATGTGTAAGGTAAATCTAAGAAGACTTCTCTCCGTGTATCTATTTCATCCAGTTCTAACCTCCCCTTTTTTTTTAATAATTTTTATTTTACTTGATATTTGAAAGATTCTTGGTATAACTGTCTACCCAATCTGGAGCAAATCACAATATCAGATTTCTGGGGTTTTTTCCCTTCTATTGGATATATGATATTCTTAATGTTGTTAAAGTACCTAGCACTGTCTACAAACAGTGTTTTCCAAAATATGATACAGCTTTTAAATATAAGCAGGAGGGGGAGCAGAAACACCACGTCAATGTTTATTGTGAACAGACTGATGTTGCTGTCCTAGGATAATGAAATGCTCATCCTAATAGTGGAAGTGGCTGCTTTGGTGCATGGATAAAACATAAGATTTTTTTTTTTTTTTTTTTTTAAAAATACACAAGGTAGGTTGTTGGGATTCTAGCTTTCAGATCTGGAAGCAGTGAGGACTTGTTTTGGAGACTATTTCGTTTTGATATTACCCCACACTATTTCCTCTAGCAGATATCTTATATAGTTCCACACTGAGATTAGTATGGGGACCCCTCTTCTCCCAGAAAGTTCCTACTTCAATCAGTAGAAAATGTGCTGAGCGGTCCTAGTGTCAGTTGAATTAGAAGAGTAGGCATATCTGTGTCTTTATTGCTTTCAGTTATGTAGAATATGCCAGTGTCAGCTGCTGCTGACAGAGATACCATGTACCCTCATGTATGTAAGCAGTAAAGAATGGATTATCCATCCTCTTCAGTGACATTTTCATCCGATCTGTCTTCCTTCTATCTGATTATTTAAGCATGACTTTGTTTTCCTTGGGTTTATGTTTTTTTCTTGTCCTGTTGTCAGGTTTTCATGGTTGTCCACTTCAGCAAGCACTGTATCATAGGCAACAGTTGTTGTCAGACAGTATCAACAGTACCAATTTCTGAAGTGGTGCAACTGCTTCCCCCTAGCTCAAGCAGGGTCAACTGGAACAGGTTGCTCAGGACCATTTCCAGTCAGGTTTTGAATATGTCCACATTGCCCTCTGGGCAATGTTGGCAGTGACCCGTTGCCAGTGCTCTTCCTAATGTATGCAAGATGCTGCTGACTTTCTTTGCTGCAAAAGGTGCGTTGCTGGCTCATGGTCAGCTTGTTGTCCACCAGGACTCCCAGATCCTTCTCTGTAGAGCTGCTTTCCAACTCCCAGCATGTATGGGTGCCTAGGACTGTTCCTCTCCAGATTCAGGACTTTGCATTTCCCCTTGTTGAACTTCAAGGGGTTTGTCTGAGTCCAATTCTCCAGCCCATCCACATCCCTCTGAATAACAGCACAACCATTTGGTGTATCAGCTACTCCTCCCAGTTTTGTACTGTCTGTGAACTTGCTGATAGTGCACTCTGTCCTAGCATCTAGGTCATTAATGAAGTTGTTAAACAACATTGGCCCCAGTAGTGACTTGACTCCAGCTTGACTTTGTGCCACAGCTGTGCTGAAAGAAACGAATTTTAAACCTCCCCTTGTCTAAACGTGATTTAGCTTAAGAAAGACTTTTGAAGGTAAATGCTGCTGTAATCGTGTGATTTTCTTCTTACAATGTTAAATAAGCTCTAGAGTAACCTATGATGCCTAAGATATTGGGGATGATTCACATGTATAGTAAACAACAAACCGCTTCCAAATGTTAAATAAGATTAGTAATCTGTGCCTTATCACAGAGGGAAGTGTTTGTTTTCTGCGTGCACAGGCAGAGTGCTTAGTGTCAATCATGAAGTACTACAGCTGAGATTCCTATAAGCTTTTTATTGCATAGCAGAACTAGTATCTGAAAATAATAAATATAAAGCTTTCTTTTTTGTTTTTAAAAAAAAGTAGAACATTACTAATTCTGTTTCTGATGACACATCAAGCTGAACTACTCACTTTGAGGGAGGGAGAGATATGTCTAAGTGGGTTTGACATTCATGTGATGTAGGGCAATTGAGACAATGCGAATACTTCATCATTTAATATTCACGTTTCAGGTTATAGGAATTGTGTATTCATATTTCTTTGACTCACTTCCCCCACAGTTTTAGAATTTGCATTGACATTTGGGTGAATCAGATAATTTTCATGCACATACTTTTTTAAAGAATAGATAAGGAGCTTTTATAACAAGATCTAAAGAGATGCTCACTTAGACTAACCTGTTATTTTTAAACAAGTTTATTTAATTTCTCTTATTGCTGCGGAGACTGGGTATGTTGTGTTGATTTTTCTTCTGAAAGTCAGTTTACCTTGTCGTGTGATAAAAACAGTAGTGGGAGCTGCTTAGGTACAATGAATTCTTGTGTCACTGGTTATTTTGGACTTTGGATGCATTTCTTTAATGATTCATTGCAACTCATTTTCTAGCACATAAGAAACTTTACATATAGTAATTTTGGAATATAGGTTTTTTTCTTCCAAATTCTTTTGTTCATTCACTTTGTACACTGTAGCTGATGCTACTGCAATAGTAAGACTAGTAAAACTTTTAAAATAAATAATATTTTAAGCCAGGAATTTGGGCAAGCTGAGTAATTTAAAATAAAAAAGATTTGGAAATGCTTTATAAGTGCTGCATAATACACTAGGTGAGTGAGAGGAAACTAAGTTTCAGGTATTTTGTAATAGTGAAATCTCACTATTTACCTTGAAAACCATTGATTCCATGACTAGAGTAGAAAAATCTCCTCAACTGTAATATTCTGAACATCTTAAGGCAAGGAAAATCATTCAGTAACAATCTGACTGTTGTAATTTGATGAACAGATATGCTTCAGGTTATGAGAGCTGATACTTAATGTGTCCCCCCAAAGCTCTTGCGAAGAATTTGACTTAAATATCTTCCTGAAGGCTTTGAGAACACAAATTTCAGTCGCACATCAGTCAGTGCTGAAATGATTACTTCTGGATATCTGCACAATTGATTTAATCAGCTGGTTGTCTAGGGACTCTCAAGAGTCTCTGGTCTCTTAGACAAAGTGCTAGCATACTTAGAGAAATTTCCCGAGTTTCCTAAGTTCTCTTTGGAAAATGGAAAAAAACTGAGGTCATTTTAGTTTCAGGCAGTGGTAATCTCATTCTTCCAAGCACAGTATTCGAATAGCTCTTTCAGAACAGTTATGATACTGTTTCAAAAGGAGCAGTCTCAGCGTTCAATTTACTTTGTAGCCTTCTGATAGACCAGACTAAATAGACTGTCCAGTATCATTTTGCGAGCTGGGTTTTTTTGTTGTTTTTCTTTTTTTTTCTTCCTCGTCAATGAACCTTTCTCAAAATTGCATGGACATGTGCCAGCGGCTTCTTGGCAATGCTAAAGTTTTTTAATTGTGATTCTTTTTTTTGTATGGAATACTATTACATCCCTTTGCGAGGCAAAGAAATGTATTGAATTTGACTGTGAAATTGGATAATCTCAGATTGCATATTCTTAGACTATATTCAGAAACATTGGGGGAGAGCATTTTACAAAGGACAGACTTTGTAGCAAGAAAAGCAGATAGAAAGAGAAGGTGATAATGCACTATGTAGGGAAATGGGGGATGAGAATTTGACTATACTTTATCTTACACTTTTATGTACTTTCTGTTTACTGTACATCCTGTAACCTAATCTGCCTCCTCATATCTAGTGTCTGTATTATTTAAGCCGCATTGCTTTTCGATTTGGCATTTTATATTAATCTGGTTTACAACACTTCAGTCAGAGCCATAGCGCTTCAGTGATGGGTGAAACGATGTGTTGTGCATTTTGAAATTATTGCATTACTTACCTTAAGCAGCTTCGTAGAGAGAGGAAAAAAATACTTCTTGTTGTTGCTTGTGAAAACTAATTTGAACATTCCTATATTCAATGATTTTTTTCCCTGCTTAGTCAGTTGGTGACATCTCAAGTTACAAAAACATTTTATAAAAAGGGTGAGATACGTTATTTCATAAGAAATATGACGAAGTTGTTATCCACAAAGCCATTTTTTGCTTTTTCAGGTGTGATATCAGTGCTAAGATAGAGCCCTTTCATAATTTAGATTTGAACAGAGTCTAAGTTGTGTAGCTGTCAGGAGAATAGTTTTCAGTTTATCATGCATATGGTGTTCATCTTTCATGACAAGCAGTTAAGTTTATCACATTGTTCCTTGTTACAGTTTTTTTTCAGAGATGGGTTTTATATTATAATCTCATTATATTGTATGTTGTTCAACTTCCACTTCTATGAGGAATAGTTCTCACTTTTCTTATTTCATTTAAGGTATATATGATTACAATTAATTGTGGTCATGCGCGGCCTAATAGTAGGATCATAGGATAATACAGGTTGGAAGGCATCTCTGGAAGTCATCTAGCACAACTTCTGTATATAGTTTCTGTGTATTCTTGCAGTACACTGTTTATTTCAATTAACTCTCAAGATTCATGCGATTTTTATATTATTGGAGATTTGGTACCTTTATAGTGTTTTCTAAAACACTAAAGTTTTTATCAAAACATAGACATCTGTTGGATATTTGTTTGGGTTGGGTTTATTTTTATAAGCTTGAATTTAGAAATAAAGACACGTTTTAGGAATAAACTCCACAGAAAGCACTTGTATCTGATGTTTGTACCAGAAACTTAATTACAGTATTCAGGCTACTATAGTTAAGATACATGAGAAACTACTGTTTCAAATTCTTCTCTTACCGTCCTAATTTTACAGAAGCCCTAGAGGAATTTTTGTATCTTTTTCAAGAAGCAGTTGTGTGGGGTTTGGGTTTTTTTTGGTGGTATTGGTGTTGTGTTTGTTTTTTTTTCTGTTAAGGTATAGAAAAATAAGTCCTGTAAGACCTCTTCTTCTACAACAAAAATCATAACTTAAAGGTGTATTGTTCTTTAACCTTTTAATGACATTTTTGGAAGTCAGCATTTATAAAATACTTTCTTACTGGTACCCATTTGTATTAACAGCCAGAAATCTTATTTTGAAGAACGTAAGCATAACTATGTCACAGAAATTTGTGGATATTGCTAGAAAATAACCAACCTTCTTCTACTCCCTTTGTTCCCACATAATAATTGTTTTTAAAAGGAATGCTATAGCATAAGGAAAGGTGGGGGAGATTTCACCTGCAGGGTCTTGGTCCTTCTCCAAGAATACAACAGAAGTCCCAGCAGCGAGGCTGATGCACTGCTGTGTTCGGTATGAACAGCAGCTCTCTTCCATGCTGTCCTCCCGTTGATGTGAGAGCATGCTGCTTGTTATCCTGTTACATTCGTCCTCTCGATATGAGAGTCCTTAGGGAACAGTTACTACTTTTCCTGGCACGAATTAACTTGTTGGTGAGGATATGCATTTATAGGTAATATTGCATGCTATCTTTTTATTCATTATATACATAAAAGTTAGGCATATGTTTCCCAAAATGCAGACTTGTTTTATGCTGCTAAAAAAAATTAGCATTCTGACAGTAGTTTTGATTTTCTTTTAGGCAGAGCAAGATTCCTTAAATGCTAGTTTTTAAATAATAAAATTGAGAGGAAGTGTAATTATTTTTGCTTCAAAGTTAGGCAGGAAATTGAAGGTATTTGACAACTTACATTTATCATAGAATTGATCATTCCTTGTCATTCCAGACAGTTTTCCCAGAAAGATAATAAATGAGCAAGTTTGTTGCTAAGGTGTTCTGTGACTGTGTACCATTCATGAATATTTAAAGATAATTTATTTCCAATAAAACAATATTTTGTTTCTGTATCAGTATGATCAATGTCACTAAATATTCCATGGAAAAGTAAATGCTTTACTGTTAATGTTTTATTTCATAGATCTGGAAAAAAGGATACCTTACACTAGTAATGCCAGTCAAGTATGGCTGTATGAACAAGCCCTGACCATATGCATACTCTTAAAGGAAATTTACTGAATGGTTTTTTTTTTTTCTGACTATGATTTCAGTACAGGAGTTTAGTAGGATCCATAATATATTTCTCATAATTTGTGAATACATATAGTGGTTTCTGGTGAATTTTCAAGTATCTCTGACAATAGAAATACTTACAGTTTTAGGGATTTTATGAGGTAGTATCTTCCATTTTAGAAAATTAATAAAGTTACTCGTGTATCACCTTTTAAGGTTTTGATACCTACATTCCTTTTCTCTTTGCTTCCAGTACATAATAACAATTATGTACTGATTCATTGCCATAATTAGTGCCGTATTTGTCGGCTGGTTTTAAGCAAAGACACTGTTAATGGCTGAGAGTGGATACACAGAATTTTGTAATATTCTGATTTATCTTCAGGAAAAGTACTAAAGCAAAAAGCTAACTGCAGAATTTAGTTGCGTCTTAAGTAATTTCACTGGATAAAAGTGCTATAGAATAAAATATAGTCTGCTAAAAAGGCTTGATCCTTACTGCCTTAGCTTATAAATAAAGTGTCGATTGGAACCTCAAAATACCTTTATCTGGTTTTCTTTGGAGACTAGTCACAGAACTATGGAGAAGCTCCTCAGTTGCTTCAAGAATCTTCAAATGGAATAAAATTTATTCTGCTGTTATAGTTGTGTGGCATTTATATGTTGCTGTATTTAAATGTGTCTGTATTTCTCTCTACTGGAGATATTTTGAAGCTGAATCTACTCTATCAGAAACTAACTTGTCTTAAGGAAAAAAAGTGGGGAAGTGCACATGATTTTTTTCTTTGTCTTGAAGACATAGAGCTTCAAAGATGTTCTGCTATTCTGCTTTAAATCCATTTTTTTGTGATTGAATTTCAAACTTTAGTATTTTTTCAATGTAGCTCTTAATGTGCAGTTTTCTAGATTTATAATCAAACAACCAAAGAGAAGTATGTCTTGTATCATCATTCTGCATGAGTAATCACCAATGGTATAAAGCTTAATCAACAACATACACTAGACCTGTGCCATTTGAGCAAAAATCTGAGTAATTTGTAGGAATACTAGATTGTCATCCTCTATCATTGAGCTGATACAGGGTAAAATGACATATTATCACTATGTCTTTCAGCTATTTATTAACATGAGAGAAGTGATCAGGCAGGGAAATTTGTTGTAATTGAGGTTTTGGAGATGGGTGTGCTTTTAGTGGCATATTGTCTGCTTTTGTTTTCTCATGTATTTCAGCCTGAATTTATTTTTCTTTCTTGTTTTTCTCTATCCTCTTCAACTTGTACTTACAATCTTGTCGCTTATTCTTTGGCACAGAATGTGGAATTGTTTGGAGCACTTCAAAAGATAATGAAAGCACTGTCTTTATCACTACTCTCGTAACAGGCTAACAGTTTTGCTTCAATTTAGATGGTAAAGTTTGGAAAAGTTGCAAAAGTAAAGCTGGGGCCTTCACATAGGAGTATTTAACACCCTTAACAATAGGTAGTACTGTTGGGTCAGCTGGACAAGAATTTCTGCAAATCTGACCCTTAACTCCTGTACACGAGTTTCACGTCCTGTAAAATACTTGCTATGAATATCTGACCCTTGAAGTCATCAAAGACTTTTTGGTGAGTGCTTGTTAATTTTTTTTTTTAAACATGCTCTGATAAAGAGAGTTATATACATTCACATGCATCAGGATGGGCCTTCTTTGGAATCTAGCTACGTAGTAGTAATGAGAAAGAGATTTCAAAAAATTAGAAGTAATAAGATGATAAAGAGGCATGTTAGAAAAGTACAACTGGACCATAGCATCCCGCTTTGAATTTCAGGCTTGTGTCAAGAACCTTAAGTGAATTAAAGTCTCTCTGAAGATGATCTGTACTGTATCAATTTTAAGTCAACAGGCACAATAGTAAAAAACTGAATTCTTTTTGGTGCTGTCTCAGTACAGACAGAATACTTCACATTTTTAAATAAATTCCCATATATAAAGTGCCTACCCTTTCATGTGTAATCTGTTTACAGCTTTCTGTAATCTGTTACATATCTAGGATTTTATCATTCCTGGAGGTTGTACCACTCCTCTGGCATGATTTTGACCTGCCCATATTCTCTCTTCTTTCTAATCAATTGCAGGTTTCTTGTGTGTGATGTTATGTACTGCACCTCTGGCACCTGTGTATTTCTACCTGATATTTTCTTAAAGAAGAATTGTCACTCTTTTGCAACACATTTTAGTTATGTTTCTTCTGTATAAACACTTCTGTCACACTTGGTTAATGAGTTTAGACAGAAAATTGAATTTTCAGATGCAATTTGTCAGCTTTGTTTAAAATTCAATCTATTTGAATCCTTTTTATTTCCCCCCAAATATAAACTAAGGTGCTTATTGTTGCTAGATGGAGCTATGATAGTGCCTGCTTTGAAGGCTTGTATTTTTGAAAGAAAAAGGAGACAGGCACTGAAATACAACAGTCAAAGGGATTAACTTTATTTCTTCTTGTGCAGTTTTTATTTAGGAATGGTATGTGGAAAACGTTTAGCTTGAATATTGTTGCTGAAGTGCTGGCATTTTCTTACAACAATAAAATCTGTTTCTAAAACTGAATTCTTATTTGCTTGATATTAAATACTTGGACAACTAGTAAAATGAGTATTTAATTTTATACTGGCCTTTCTGAATTTCCTTGACCTAGTATCCCATCTTTATTTTTTTAATCGACTGTTGATTTAGATAGACTGTATCATTTTTCTGCCATCAATGTAGTATAGTATAGAAAATCTAAATTGAACAATTAATGAAAAGGTTTTGATTATGCGATAATCTTTTTCACTGATGTGCTTATGTAGCCATGGAAAACTAGTTTTCCTGGTGCTCTGCTGTTGATCTATTATTTAATATGTAAGTTATTATTTTTTTATCTTGATGACACAATTTAGATAAAGGTTATTATTCAGATAGTATGCTTGTTTCCATTGAAATGGACTTTCCTCTGTTTTGAGAAAACAATGATATTTATTTATTCTGTTCTTTTTATCATCAGAGAAAATGAGGTGCTAAAAGTGCAACTTAAGAAGTACGTAGGAGCTGTCCAGATGCTCAGAAGAGAAGGTCAAACAGTGGAAGGTAAGGATAGAGTGAAGTGGGGGAAAAAAAGAATCCATGCACAGAGTTTGTTTCTCTGTGTGCTACCATTGAGACACAGTTTATTAGAGGCATAGGTATAGTAACCAAATGATGGAAGTGACTCCTGGACTTGTATAAAAACTGACAAACAATATTTGAAAAAAGAAATAATTGAACAGCCATATCTCTGGTTTACAAGAATCTGAGGGTTTTTTTTTTTCCTGATTGATCCTGGAATGGATCTCTGTAGATAACCAGCCACCCAATCCTGTGCAAGCCCTGGTTCATAACCAACACTTCAGACACACAAAACAGTCCTGTTGTGGCTGGGGACATGGTTCATGCTTCCACATGCTACCCAGTATATCAGCCCTTCTCCTGTTGGAAAATATCAGCATCTGAAAAGATGATGGTTCTGTGAACTGTCCCTGATGCATCTCTGACTGGGCTGTTTTCTGTTGTGTGAACAGTTTTGTATATCAAACAAAAAGAATGTTATGTGATGGCACACTATCAAAGTGATGCTGAGTAAAAGCAATCAAGAAGTCTTTGCTTTCCTGACTCTTCACCAAAACAAATGGAATCATTTACATGTAAGTGGGGTTGGCAAGAAATAACTGTAAGCCCTGTTCATGTCTTTCAACCACGGAAGAGTAGTATCTCCTAACAGTAAAAATAACACATTTGACATCTTTTCCTTTTGAGAAAAATACTGATGTAGATTGAAGTACTTATTTTTACAGAATGTTTTCTGGTAGAAGAGGTAGAGGGTTGTCTTCTTCAAGAAGAAACTTTCCAGAAAAAGCTATCAGAAGAAAATTTAGTTTAAAAAAATAATCCATGAATTAACATGCTATTGGAACATAAGAATAGTTATTTTAAGGAGAGATTTAGTATCTCTAGATTATACTGTTAGTGTTGTTTTAGAGATCAATATTTGCAGCCTGTTTGAAATAGACTCTGTATTAAGACCAGGCATTTCACTTCCTTTGCTAAGGTGCTCTGACTCTAATGAGCAGATCTTCTATCTGAAGGATAGAAAAAGTTTTATATCTGAAAAGTTATAAAAAGTGTCCATGAAAGGATGAATTGGAGTCTTGATTCTTCTAGTGGGACTTGTATTTGTACTGACTATGGAAGGTGTTTTGAGAGACAAGGTGGCTTGTCATAAATTGGTACCATCTGTCTTTTTTTCAAATTGTCATATTGTGGTCGTGTAAGTGGCTGTATGAATGAATACTATGTGAATTCTGCTCTTAAGGACTAGTCACTATACTTATCTGTAGTTTAAAAACTTCATTCATCCTTAAAAGGGTTTTTGTTAGTGAGAACACATGTTTTCACTTCCGACTTTGCTGGACTGTAGTAATTCATATTAAGAATTATTCATGAAAACCATTGCTTAAGCTTCTTATAATAGCAGAAATTATCCTTCATTAGATACTGACAGTTTCCATGATGAGTGTAATTATAGGAAAAGAAAAAAAAATTCCTAGGCTAGCTATATTCTGCCATGTTAAAATTATGCAAATTAGTGAGTGATAAGAATAGAAACTGAGTAGGATGGTCAGATTTTATAGATGAAAAAGAGAGATGGAACAGTACCAACATTTCTAAAAATGAATACATGTATGCCTTATGCTCAGAGGATATTTAATCATTCCACGGTAATTTTCTGTAATATTTATCATTAGTGACCAGAATAAATTTCAGCGACATGCCCAATTTTAATAATTCTTCTTCTTAAATTCTCAGTTCACACATTGTGTTTTTATAAAACCAAGTTTTTTTTTTTTCCTTACCTGCCATTGGAGATCTATGTGAAATTTTTGGTAGTGTTAGGGCCTCTGACTGAAAGAAGTACTTAAGCATGTAAATAATCCCTGAGAACTCATATGTTTAGACACACTTCAGAAAAGGAGAGTGAAACAAAAAAATTTTTTATTTTACAAGGTTTATAGAAACTATTGCACTCAGGGTTTATACACATAACTTGCAGTATCTTATCATAGACATTCACATTTTTCAGCTGTGAGCCTTCATAATTAAGAATACTTGCATTATTAGAAAGAGTTATTTGTACTTTTCAGTACATAGATTGTTGTGTGACTTCAAGCAAATCATTGAATTCCAGTTGTGGTATAATTTAAAGTGATCATAACAACTTGTCTTAATTAATTTTGTTCTTAGCTAGCTTACATGCTTAAAAGGGATTACAGAGTATATTTACAAGATCTGTTTTATTGCTGTGTTCTGAGATTGTGACAATTTCGCGAAGAAAATATGATGAATAAACTACTGTTTTCTCTGCTTTTGACATTAAGTTAAAATTCTTGTTGATTTCTTATATGTTAATTTACACACTCATAGGTTAAGGTTCTTGACTTCTCACTAGCCTTATAGGTGAACAGGGACTTAGAGTTCTGGTCTGTTTAAACTTGGAAAACTCCTAGCTGTACTCTTTTGCTGTAATGTTAGGAAATTGTCCTCATCAGGGAGGCATAAACTGCTGCATGCAACTAATTTCACTGCTGCCCTGTGTTATAGTGAGCAATTTCAATGATGATTATTCTTCTTCCAAATGTTATCAGAACAAAAGTCTTAAATGCATTGTAGATTTGAGAACACTATGTGTTTAGATTTTTCTGTGAAACTATTTTGAAAGAGTAAAAATAAATTGAGCTTATGCTGTTATTTTTATGACTATAAATAGAGAAGAATCTACATGTTTGCTAAGTAATCAGATCAGATGCTATTGAGTATGGCTTTTAAATAGTTTCCTAAAATAATAAATGAAACTCGGCATAATACTTTGGCTTGCGGTGACTTAAAAAACCGAAGAAACGCTCAGAAAATGTGATTATAAATAAATTACGCAAGAGTCAGAACTGTGTCAAGTTTGAAATATCACACCAGCTTTCAAAATGAGGATCACTGCTGTAGACTGAGCGGTTTTATATTGGTATTGAAATATTTAATAAATGAGCATCCTGATGTCTCAGCTATCAGCAGGAACTGAATATCTACCGTTTTTCAAACCTGCTTAGATACAATAATACTATGTATATGAAAATGCTGATCACAGAAGTCTATGGCTGAACAACTTCAAGATTTACAAGAAATAGCTTTCAAAATTAATTTACAATAATAATAAACTTCTGAATGTATATATTCTTCCTTGAAGCAAAAATCTGTTCCTAGGCTTGAGAGTGTTTAGTCAGATGAATAATGGTGTCGTGTCTTCTGTCTACCTTGTAGTGGTTGTATATATAGTTTAGGTTTTGAAAAATGATGAAAGCATTTGTCAAACCTCTCTTTTATTAGGTCTTGTTTACTTTGTATGTGCTAACTTGTTTTTTTAGATATTCATAATCTGTGAGGAAAAGCTGAATTGGACCCTGTGTAACTTAGAGAAGCGGAGGCTTACTTGGAATAGGCCTTTAAAGTGATCATCAAATACAAAAATGATAGCTAGGAACAGGAATAGAATAAACCGTAGTTTTCATTCACTGCAGATAAGAGAAGAAGTAATGGGCTTAAATGGCAGGTGAAGGAATTTTGATAAGCTATCAAGAAAATCTTTCTGAGAAGAATACTCAAATTCAAATAGATTGTGCAGGGAAGCATGAAATCTCAATTATTGGAAGGTTCTAGGAATAAATTACACAATTAACTGTCAGGAATGAAATAATTGCAGCTGATTCTGCTTTGTGCAAAACTATGGAATACTAGATGAAGTATGGAATGTCCATTCTCAGCCCTATTTTCTGTAATTTCCATAATGTTTAAGTAGTCTGTGCAAGTAACATGAAATGGTATTTTGGAAGAGAATTAGAAATAAGACTTAGAAGAGAAGCATAGGCTTAGTTTTCAAAGGCTTTGGGTAGAAATTCCAGTTACTACCTACATGCATTAGAAAGCTGTAGTCACAGAACGGTCAAACGCTTTCACTTTGCCTTTTTTTTTTTTTTAATTGAGAGAAAGCTCTCTGCAGCATTTGTATTTTAGTACTTGTAATACTGTTTAATATTACATCCTATTTTGATAATTCTAATAACTGTTCCTTTTAGAGCTATTACTTCTAAACAGGTTGTCTTAGATGTTTATCTAATTTAACATTTTAATTCGAGTTATCTCTTTGTTTTAGTTCTGCCAAACATTTGGAGCACTGATGGTGAATTTACTATTCCAGAGCAAAAGCAAGTAGAGAACAATGAGGAATTAGCCAGCTCTTACGAAAGAAAATTGATTGAGGTAAAGTTTGTGCTGCACAGATTTTATGGAATCATCATTGTAACATAACATTTGAAGCTGTAAATAGTTTCTTTGCTTAGTTGTTATTTTTTTTCCCATTAGCGTAGAAGAAAAGTCTGATTTTTGCTTTAAAAGGAAAAAATTGAAAGATGTAATCTACAGGTTTCAGTGGTAAAAATACAAATTTATTCATTCAACTTCAAA
>VZSC01015873.1:445484-467780 GCA_013398225.1 Steatornis caripensis
GCATATTTAAAGCAATTCGGATAATTAAAAATACTTTTCATAACAAGGGTACACATTTATACTTAGATATTAAAATGAAAGTTTTAATAAATAAACAAGTTCGACACGCATATTAACTGATTAACATGAAGATGACTAAAAATGCAGGTCATGCATCAAAGAGATTAATACAGTTTCTCTAAAGCATTCATACTTGGTTATCCTTTACTCCTAGGACCATGTGAAACTGATTCTCTCCCTAATGCATACCTTTGGTTTCCTCTGACTTCTTTCCTCTGTTCTGTACCTATCAAAAGAATATCTTAATTAAGAACACAGGTAAAATCTCTTGCAGCTTTAAAAGCATCCTCCTTAGTTCTACTAAGTTTGTTCTGCATCATCAGGAATTTGTTGCTAACACTTCTGAGTTTGTGGAAGACGTTAGCACTGATGACAGCGTAGCACTGATGACGCAGCAGTGGATGTAACCACTGGAAAACATTGTTGCAAATCACATCCAGAAGAGGAAGTCTGCATCTGAGTCTCACTTAGTAGTGTGTAACACTATCTTCGCATACTCAAAATACGATGTAAGCGCTGTAACAATTCAGATGTATTTACTGAAAGTAATTACTCCTTTTTCTGTCCACAAATGAAAGATGTGAAGTCTTATTTTCAAAGGTTAGCCTTTGCGGTGTTGCAAATTGAGGACTAGGATAGAAACCACTCTTGAATGCTGTTCTAGCAGTTCCGTTCAGCTAGAACTGGGTCTGAAAAATGTTCGGACTTAAGCAGTTTTGGTAAGTATTATTTTGTGCCTAGTGGACTATTTCAACTGAAGACAAAGATTCCCTTGAATTTCTTGGTAGCCGATCAGGATATTAAAGTCTCCCCAAAGAGAAATGACTAGCTGGCAAGAGAATAAAAAGAATGGTTCTTTCATTACTTTTGATCCCCAAGTGATTCTACAAACTATTGTTAAACCTAGAACCTTTCACAGTATTAACAGTATGTGCTCTTACCTGTTAATGACAGTCTAAGACAAGAATAAAAAGAAACCTTTCCTTAGAAATAAACTCTGAAATATTAAATAACTTATTTTAAAACTTCGCTGAGCACTATTTTGTTGAACTATATGACTCTTTTTACTGGCAATCAATGAAGATAAGTTTTATGTTCTTTGACAGGATTCTGTAGACATGAATTTTTTTTTCTGGTAGATGTTGAAATGCCTACAAATACAATTATTAAATAATATCACTTGTTTGCTTAGATTTAACGTTTTCTCATAGGAAAGAAATTAAAATAGCCTTCTGTGAAACAGGCAAAAAATCTTTGGCTCTTCTTATCATTGGAAAAGCAGTGCAAGTTTGATCTCTTCTGTTTGTATTTCTTTTGTCAGTCATATTATTTACCGACAGCTGCTTTATTAGCATACTTGGCATTCAGTTTGAGGTTTCATTCGACAGGCAAATGAGATCAGTGCATCAGTGGACAGTATGTTATTTTCTTGTTTAAAGATCTTAGCATGGAATGCAGCCTTGCTATTAAATGTTAGTTCTTTTCAAAGTCAGTATAGAAACATGTCTTAAATTAGTAAATTGGTCAGCACTTTTCTGTGGAATCACAAGCCCTTCTGTAGCTTTTGTCAGTTAAACCATTAGTGAAGTACAGTGAGATATAATTTCATCTGGCCAGTGCACTTTGGCACAAGGGTAGATTTTTCTGTGGTTCTTACAAGAATTTTTCTTAATCCATAATAATTGTGAAATGTGCTTTTATATGTGTGCATATTTGTTTTCTCAGTACAAATTTATGTCCAAATTAAAAAAGAATTTGGATAAGCTGTTCGCTCCCAAGGGCACGTAATGCATAGTTCAAGTTACTAAGTGCAGTAGTACTAGTGGTAAACTGGCAAGAACTATTTCTTGTACAACTCTTGAAATATAGTATATAGTTCTCTGAATGATGTGTATAGCATCTAGGACTAGTCCTGGCTGAGTAAGATGAGCAGTTTTCTTCTCTGAGACAAGAATGATGTGCCCATGCACTTAATCTGTGATCCATTTGTCAATGTGCGCACTGGTCATTTTTTTTTATTTTATTTTCAAACAAACTTGTTTCTGAGTCACTGCCATTTATATTCAGTTAATGGTAAGTAACCATGCTAAGTGTTAAGCTATCTCTTCTGCAAGTTCTACAAAGAAAGCACAGTGTGGCATTTACAGTGAATTGTGGCTATTTCTTATCTTACCCACTGTATTTTAGCTGTTACAGGTAACTTACTGAGGCAAGATTTCAGGAAGAGGTAGTGTGTTTTGTTAAATCACGTTTGGGGAAAACATGAACAAAATTCTTCAGGTTAAACACATGCTATGGTTTATGTCGCATCTTTGGCAGCAATATCAATTTAAGCAGCCAATCTGTTGCTTGAATCCTGCTTCTATATCACAGGGTGCTTACCCCACAGTTGTAGTGGAGCAGTAGTGTCTATGTCCATGGTGCAAACTGGTTTGAGAACCTGGTTTGGCTTAGAAAATATTTGCCAGCTATTTTCATTCAGATCACTTTCCTCATCTGATTGACAGTCCTGCACATAGTGTAGATGGAAATGAACAGGAAGAGCAGCAGTATTTTGTGATCACTGCTGAAGATTTCCTAATTGTAAAACCCTGGACACAGCAAACACCAAGGTGCATCTAAAGGATGGCAGCAACTGCCAAATATGTTACCTAACTATGTTAATCTATCATGATTTAAAGGAAAACAAGGAAGGTCAGCAGCTTAGGAACAGAGGGTTTACTAGCAAGGCCATAAGTGACAGCAAATTAATATCTGTGGAGTAGTAACACCACAGATTGACATGACTTTAAGCAGCCCTCTGCCAAGAAGGACTACTGGGACCCAAAACACGTGGCTGATGGTGAGGGAAGTTGTTTTTATTGTTGTGGTCCAAACGTGGCATATGGGGGATAACAATGAGAAAACTGTGATGAGCAAGGAAAGAAACATTTCTATTATGTTCTGTAGTCATTAATAAATACTGGATCTGTACACTGTCAAGTCAGCTGAGCTCACCAATGGTTTGGGTTAGGTATGGAGCTACAATTGCATTTGTGTAGCTAAATGTAAAATACAGAACTTGTGCCAGTTTGTGTTTTTGTTGGATCTGTGCAAGTTATGGGAGGACTGTTAATACCCAGCCTAGTGTAAAGTCTGTTAGGTAAAATTAGTCTGTCAACATTTTTAAAAAAAATTTAATATCATCAAAGTGATTTACACTAGATGTTTTGTGAAATTACTTGTTTTGAGTCCATGATTTTTAGTGCCCAATAATAATATTAATTTAGTTCCAAGTCTTGTTTTCTTGGAGGCAGGCTATAGAATGTTTATGAAAAGTGGTTTCCTGACAGTAACTATATCTCTGTACTTATTGCTTATGTCAGATTATCCTTGTGAGTGCTGGTTGTACATTTGAAGTATTTTGTGTTAGCTCATGAAGGTAATCCTGGTAAAGGGATAATGAATTGCAATGCAGAATAGCTATCTCAGCACAGTACATAAGGCGAAACCTTCCTCCAGATGTGAAATGAGAAGTTTAAAGGGTCTACGGAAGATAATAATAGTGTTGTTTAGAGATTTATTTAGGTCTTTGTTGTTTAGATCTTTCATCTTGGGCTTTGGCTTTTGCTATGAGGATACATGGAAAGATGCAGCAGCTAGAGACATGCAAATTTTGTATTTCATCCCTCTTATTAACACTTATTAAACTCATTATCCTGTGTATCTGATTTTGCTTTTGCTGGTTACTTTCATTTTCCCTGGCCAGGCACAGGTCTTGCCAGAGTACTGTTTTTCCTGTTCAATGTGTTAGTGCTCTTTTGTGTGTCAGGATTAATCTCGGTAAACACTGGTGGTTACTGTATGCAATTGACAAAGACTGTGAAATATTGTTAGCATTTATACATAGTTCATCTAACAGGCACAGTTCCCAATATATTTTGAGTTGAAAGCTATGGCTTATTTTTGTCTTGTTGGTTTTGATGAATTCTGACTTGTGCATGCCGTATGTAGCTATAGCAAACAAACAAACAGCACTCCACACCACAAAACAAAATTAAAAAAACCCAATCCAAAACAACCAAAACCCAACCCTATTCTTAAATGTATCTTTCAGTCTGCCTTGAACCAAATAACTTGCTTGCAGATGGAAATGTCAAGAATACAAAATGGAAATTTTGGAAAAGAAAGCAGTGACTAAGCATTTTATGGCTATATCAATAGCTTTGTCTGAACTGTCTGCCACTTTGAGTTTTACTGTTTTTTCACTTGCAGAAAAAAGAAACTAATATTTAGTAGGATAGCTGCTCTTTTTTGAAGACCTTTGGCTTTATTTCTGTTCGGGGAAAATGTAGTAGAATCTTGATTTTTGAAAAAGAGCATCTTCTCATGGGGAAAATACATCTGTGCTTCCACTGAGATCAAAAGGAGGCAACTTCCAGTTCTGTCTAGAGTTGTAGTTCTGCATTTATGTATTGCAACAATACGTTGTTTTGCATTTTGTGACAACTGAAAACAAAATGCCTATACCTGATAAAGTCATTAATTCAGGTGTGGCTCATGCAAAAACTTTCATGAAATTTAGTGGCAAATTATATTTAAAAGAACTGAGTTTCACTAAAACACCCTTTTAAAAAACCTTATTAATTTTTTTCTTGTCGCAAGTTCTTAAAAGGCTGTTTCTCTACGTGAAAAGCATGTCCTTCTAAGACAGATTGTATTATTCATATGCTTAGTGAAACATTCCTAGCCTATTTTAAGTTAACAACTTAGTCCTTTGCTGTAGAACATGAAGTGGTATTTATCTTTCTCATGTCTCTTGAGACTGCTCTTAAATGTCGTCATGCTGGACAGTACAGCTGCAGTGCTGTCAGGCAGCAGGAGTAGACTTAGAGTTCCTTTTGACAACAGGTCTTTTGAGTTCTGTTAGTGTGGAGTCTAAATATTTTATGTTAGCCTCACGTCCTCCTCGTGTTAAGGATTTGGGCTCATGATGCATACTTTCTGATAGGACCAGGACCAAATCTGAATGATTTTCTGACCATGGGAAACTTAGCTCATTTATACTTTAATTTCCTGCTTTAAACGTATTGTCATGGACAAAAACAACTGTGAAGATGATGGAAATCCCAGTGGGGAAAATTGTTGCTTAACTTCAGTGTGGAATGAATAAAGGAAGATGTGATGACACAGTGTAACTGAAAGTATATCATTATAAGGAGAACTCTCTTGTTTTTAGCAGACCTTGATGCATGAAAAATTAGAGGAACCTAAATTAATATTGTTATTCAGAAGTATCTCTCAACACTCCTTTTGGTTTGCTGTGATGGTAATACATTTTACTTTCACAAGAAAAAGTATTGAAGTAACTTAATTACTAATAAAATTGATTTTCAAAAGTAACATACCTGCCAATTTGTCCTTTCGATAATACATAACAAATGATTTGCTGTTCTATTTGCCAGTAAATTTTCTTTTTATTATTTAGCTTTTCTAGAGACACTTAGAAATTTTTGTATTACTTCCAGTGCTTTGAGAGAGCTGTTGAATTTACATATTAATCGAATCTGCAAGTAGAAACTTATTTCAAGGGCATGCAAATTAAAGGGAGAGACAACAGTCAGATATTACATCAGATAGTTTGGATTTTGTTCTGATAAAGACAAACATGATTTCAGATATGTAAACTACTGAGGTTTGCATTGGTTCCTAAATTTGTGTATTGCTTTTGATAACCCGTCAATCAACTACCAGTACTACAGTTTTTCTCTATGCATTTGCCACTATTAGCATACTGCATCTTTTTGTATATGAAATACAAGGAAATTCTGCCTCCCAGCCCAGGCTCTGTCATAACACAGAAGTTCTTATGGATTTAGATATCTTTTCACAAAATGAGCTTACTGATTACTAGCAAGTGTTTGAAGTCATAGAATCATAGAATCACAGAATGGTAGGGGTTGGAAGGGACCTCTAGAGATCATCTAGTCCAACCCCCCTGCTAAAGCAGGTTAGCCTAGAGCAGGTTGCACAGGAATGCATCCAGGCGGGTTTGAATCTCTCCAGAGAAGGAGACTCCACAACCTCTCTGGGCAGCCTGTGCCAGCGCTCTAGTGTAACTGTGGTATTTATGCTCCTTTGACCCCTCACAGATTTGTCTGGTGTGAGTGGACTTCTAGCTCCAATCCTCTTAAAACTCCAAGTGAGAGTGCAGAATGTGTTACTCATGAATTATTGATAAAGTTTAATGCAGTTTGTGCATTTTGTATTATTCCCAGTTCAAAATACTATGATTAGTTTGTAACTGTTGAGTGCTGTGTTTGTCAAAGAATTAAACTGAGAACACAAGTTAATAGGTATTTCATTAGAATCAGTTGCCATAGGATCTCCTCTGATAGGAATGAAATTGGACATAGAGTTTTATTTTGTCCTGTTGAATTCAATTCAAAACTTACCTTTCAAGGCACGAGTCAAAATTATTGTAAGTGTCTATTCTTAATGATCAGTTCAAACTGATGCATTAGCAATGAGATGCACTACTTGGAGAGTATGGTAAAATAAAAATGTAAATAAAAATTGATGTAAGAAATTACACAGTGTGGTTTGGTTTTTAGTTTAGAGCACAATTACCTCTTGACTCTGTTTTTCAGGTAGCTGAAATGCATGGGGAACTGATTGAATTCAATGAGAGGCTACACCGTGCTCTGATGGCTAAAGAAGCCCTTGTGTCCCAGATGAGACAAGAACTAATTGATTTGAGAGGGCCGGTAAGTGTTTGTTTGTTACAATGTAGAATACCACTCTGGGATAAGCTCACAACCATTACTCTTGATGAAATAAAATATATATTCGCTTATAAGAAATAACAGCTAGTAACAGATCTGTCAAGAACACCTTACTTGGTGATTTTTGATAGTGTTTGATTCTCTTTAGCAGAATAGAATGTAAAATAGATATATTCAGACAACAAAATTGTTTTCTACCAACTGTTGCGTCACTTTGGGTTTTCTGTTAAAAGGGTTGAAATTTGAAAAAGAAAAAACACAGGGAAAAAACAGGGAGGAAACAGAAGGAGTCAAGAATGTTCCTAATAGTTGTCAATCTTCTGAGGGAGGCATGTTTTGATAGTTTTTGTTTGTATGATTATGTGGTATTGCTCCTTACTTCTTTGTTTGCCCTGGAAGCATTGAAACCTGTAACATTTATGTAAAGTGGCTGATGACAGTTGTGTGCCTTAGTGAAGTGGGATTTCACCTATGGTTTTCAACCTTCTAGATGGAATCAAACCCATTATTGTGTTAAGACGTGACAAATGATAAATCACGTGCATATTGTAGCTAACTCAGATATTTTTGGCTGTATGTCCCTTTTCAGAGATTTTGTTTTTAACCATGTGTCTCTGTGTCCTAATCCAGTAGTTAAATATTGGTACTGTATTTTAATGGATCAGATACCAAGAGAAAACTAATTCCTAAAACTTACAAAGAAGTGGAAGTAATACTATATTTTTAAGGACTAGCTAAATACTACTTGTTACTAGTTGCTGTTGTCTAGAATGAAACTGTGAATTGAATACAGTCCTAAAGACTGCTTCATTGTCCTGAGAAGTGAAGACACTTTAATTCTATATTAGTAAAAACTCTGTGCTGATAGTTTACTTTAATTAGAACTTTCAAACTTGGTAAAGTATGTAGCTGCCAGAAATTGTGGGATATGAGTATTTGATCCCCCTTTGACTTGTTTGAAAAATCAGCCAAGTGCTTAACATTTTAGTATTAAAATAGTATATAATTTACAGTTTGTTGTAAAACTAGCTTCCATGATTCTTCACTGTCTTCTCCTTTCCTTTTAATGCTGATAATCAATTTTAATGGCTGTAATTTATAAGTGTATTGTTCACAATGCTGTTTCCAAGTTTCTAGTTACTGGGTTTCAGAACTTCTGCAACATAGAGGAATACTGAAACAAAAAGTATGTGTTTTCAAGGGTATGAGGAAGTACATTGGTGTAATGTCTATCACTATGTGTTGCATTGCAATGAACAACACTTCAATTACCATCTCAAAATCAGCAACCAATCTGTTTCAATATAGATATGCAAGCACTGGAACTCATTAATGTCATCGTTCTTATTTCCAAAGTCCACTCTCTGTTTTTGATGTTTTTATGCAAAACGTTTACGGCAGTTAATTACAATAACTGTATATATCTGGTGGTAGGATTTGTCGCTTCAGATATATGCAAAGAGATAGTGCAGATTGTAGGCAAGATAGAAGAACGTCTGTTCTCTGGTGCAAGACCCCTGGAAAGCCAGGCTGTGTGCTGCTGCTGGCAGGTGGACTGAGCTGTGAACAGACAACAGTGGCTGGTGGTAATTGAGAGAGGTCGTACTGGCCCTTCCCACCTCATTCCTCCAAAAAAGGGCAGCAGAGCTGTTCAGGACTCCATATATATGCCCTGTGTATATGTCCTAGAGCTGTCCTGGCTCTACACATTTCTTTTCCTCTTTTCCTTTCTTTGGCAGGAATGACTTAGTTTTTTGCTGTGCCATATGCCTTTAATCTTGGGAAGGCAAAATTCAGTTTTGTCTTGTGTGTTGGGACATCTTGAGCTGGTCTGTCTAAACATCTGGAATCAGATTTCCTTTAGTCCCCTTTGAAATTTTATATTGCTTTGCAATAAATAAATATATATTGCTTTACAATAAGCAATAAAATTTATTTAAGTTTCTTAGCAGATATTCTGAAAAAACAGTGGTATGCATGCAACATACATTATAGAGATACAGTGAACCATATTTAATGTAGAAGCTGTCTCTGGAAGTTCACAACTGTTAGCTGTTTTTCTTCATCAAAACATCCTAACTGTTCTGGGTTGTCCTTTACATTTTACAGCATTTAAAGGTGAGAAGATGTCCTTTTATCTTTAACTGGCTTTAAAGTAAGGTAAAAAGCTATTACTCTTGCAGATCTAAATACTCTTTCAATCTTGTTTTCTTGCAACTGCTACTTCTTTTAATTCTGCAGGTGTTAGTCCATCATTGCCATCTTTATGCACTTTTGTTGCTATATAATGTTTTGTAAGAACACGGCTAAAATAAAAGGATCATGTGTCTTTCTTGTAATGAAATGTTGGTTGTAAAAGAAAGCAATCACTAGGTTTTTTGTGCTTCATCTCTTCCCATAAATTGTTTATACACACAGTGTACTTTGTTTTAGCATACTTTGCTTAAAAGGCCTAATAATGATGCTTTTTTTCTGGGTTTTCTGTACCTTTCAAAAATACATTCTTTTACAAACCCCAATTTGTTGCTTTACAAAACTATAGCAAATTCTAACATGAAGAACTCACAAAGGTGATATGTTCATAATTCTGTTGCACGATTGTTTATTTTTCTTTATTGATTCTCAGTAATAGTTTTTATTGGCATTTTAAAAATTGAATGTTGAATTGTATTTTCCTTATAATATTATGCTTTCTTAATAGAAAGTATAACAACCAGTGCGTGGGAATTGTTTCTGTTTTGTAAATATAGGTCCCTGGAGATTTGAGTCAAACATCTGAAGATCAGAGTTTGTCAGATTTTGAAATGTAAGTTTCATAATACACATATTTTTCTCTTGGTACTGTCTTTATGAGAAAGAAGAATAAGCAAACAGATACAATAATTTGTTCTTCCTGTATTATTTCCAATAACTGAATTCTCAGCTGTGGTATTCCATTGTTAGAAGTACGGAGAGCTGCACAGTCTGTGCTCTAGTGTAGTTTTAAATAATGTTGAATGCAAGGAATTCAGATTTATGAAGAGTCTCTTGGAGGGCTCTTCCAGTGCACTAGGTCTCGGTATTCTAGCAAAGCACCAAAAAGGTACTGTTTTCTGTTGCTTTGGGTTTGACAGATGCTAGGTGCTATTCATAATGTGATGGGCTTTCTCATCTTTACAGAATAACTCCTAATCAGCGCATATAAGTAGTATTTCAGAAAACACCACAAACAACCCAGTTGCTAATCCCAGATCATTCTAGAGTGTTGTGATTTGCCTTTATTAGTCAGAGAAATGAATCTAGCTTTTTGTGGATGAGGGGGTGAAAATGTAGCTGATGTCTTTGAATCATAGAAATTTGGAAATTAATTGCAAAAAGTGGATGGAACTGGCTTCTCCATAGTTGTGCTCTTCTGTTATTCTCTTATTTATTCAGTTTTTTGCTGAGTTCTGTGGACCACAACGTTGAGTTTGTTGAAATGAATACTTTTTGTTTCATGTGTATAATCAAATGTCAAATGCATGCTTTAAAACAAACAAACAAACAAACCAAACCCCCAAAAAACTGCAAAGGGAATTGTTTCAGTGCTGTTTTTCAGTTACATTAATTTTAGGGAATGCTTTTAGATACAGCAGGTATAAAAGGTTCAGGCAGAACTACAATTTTTCTGATACTCCGTTCGAAATGTTAAGTTGCTTTGTTGATCACTTTGGTAATTATCTAAATCACTGGAGGTAGTTGCTTTGCAATTCTTATACATAAATATGATTCCCTATTTTAAGTTTTTCTCTCTCCTCCTCAGATCAAATCGTGCTCTTATTAACGTTTGGATTCCCTCAGTCTTTCTGCGTGGAAAAGCTGCGAATGCATTCCACGTTTATCAAGTAAGTGATACATCTTAACACAGATTGTGTGTAAAAGTTTCTCACTGAAATGGCATATTTTAATAATTTAAAGATCTCAGTATAATTTCATTAGAGATCAGTCAATGAACAGGAGCAGTAACTTGATATATATTCATCCATAGGATTTTGTTGATTATCCAAATAGCTTATTTTGAGAGTTGGCTTTTAATAGTTTAATACTTTAAAAGCATGCTAATAAGATGACTGCATTGGCCAGGGAGTACAACAATTCAATATTAATCAGTAATGTATCTACATAGTCTATTTTGATTTTGGGGATTTTAATGACCAGAACTGTTGCTTGAAGGACAGACAGATGTGGCTTACTGTAGTAGCTCACATTTTGAATGGTGCAACAAGCGTTCACTAAGTGTCCTTGGATGTGTTCGTAGTGTATTCTGCTTCAGCTGGGTGTCAGTTTAGGGGTTTGCACTCTAGCCTGTCTTGTTGTTGAAGTATTGAAATCCTACACCGTTCCATGATTCTTGGGTTCTCGGTTTCAGAACAATTATACCTTCCATGGATAGAATGGTAGGGCAAACTTTAAACACTCTTTAATATGCAGTCCCAGGCTGTTTGCATTTCTTTATTTGTGGATTATTAGATACTGCAAAATTTTTCCACTTTTGTTTCAGCCACATGTACATAGCTCTGAACAAGGTTTCTGAAGCTTTTTAGCATTCCTCTCACTCTGAATGATGATTTATGTAGAATTTTGAATCATTTATGAAGTGTTGGCAGATAGTTTAAAACATACAAGAAAACATTCACCTTTGGCCAGTAAAAGACAATGAAAAATAAGATTTTAGCTAATGGAAAGAAAGGCTAACAGTACTGAATGGTTAGTAGTTTGTTCAAAAGCAATGAATAGTCAATCAAATTCAGATGCACAAGTGTTTGTGGAAACGTAACTCGTTGACAAGTGTGATTATTTTTGTCTTTCTGGCTTTCATGTATTCCTCCACTCTGCTTTCTCCTCTCACTGGCTACACATTCCTAAACCCAGACACCAGTCTGCTAATGCAGAAATTCTTAGAAGCATCAATATCCCATCCCACCAGATCTCTGTTACTGTAATGATGTTGCAGGTCTGTGACTGCTAGAGGAACTCTGGTTTCTCTTGCTTGTTTCCTAGGTTTTATTCTTTTCATCTTGCTTTGTCATTTATTGGGTTCTTTTATTCCTGTCACCATGCACCATTTGCTTTCCACCTCATCCACCATTTCCTCATCAAGTTGGTCAGGCTGTTGGCAAAGACGCTCTTGTCCCACTGTCAGGTGGATTTCTTCTCCCCCTGCAGCCCTTGATCCTTAGAGACAGTCCCATGATTGTAAAAGCCAAATCTGTCAATGGCACCTGCTGTGCAACCAGGTATTGATCCACAGGATCCACCTGCTCCTACGCAAGCCTTTTCCTTCACTGGCAGAATCTAAAGACCAGCTGGGCCACTATGCACTTCATACTTGTCCCCAGTGCTGTTTAGTCGCCCTTTATTTGGTAGTAGTCTTCTCTGGAATTGATGTTGCCGCCTGCGTGGATGAGCAGTAAAGGGTAATAGTATCATATACTGTTTAAAAAGCTTTGAGTTTTAAAAATTAAGTCTTTCCTCAAGCATTTTTACATCTAGACTATTGATCAAGCAAAAGCTGGAATGTGATGTATCCCAGATTTTTATTCTTTGTGGGTTGTTTTTTTTTTTTTTTTACTCCTGAAGCTGCATAGAAATTTTGAGTTTCTGGCACAGAAACTACAAAACAAGACAATTCAAAAATAATGTTTGATGTCAGAACAATGAAGTCTTTTGTGTTTGCAACAATATGGCACTTGAATTTCTACATTCTCTGACTTTTTTTCTTTTTTGAGTTACGTCTGCGATACAGATTGAAATGAAGGCACGCAGTGAATATATTTCTAAGAGCATTTCTGACTTTTTAGACTTGGCATACCTATTAACGATGGTGAGAAATGACATGTAACAGTGCTGTCTGTACAGCATTAACTTGTGTCTTTTTAATGTTACTGATACCTGCTGTTATGTGAAAGACAGGAAAGGGGATATATGACCCAGTGGTTGATCTTAGTGTTTCCTGATACTCAGGAAAGCTTATGTGAATGCAATGAACACAGTTCCACGTTTCTTTCATATTTATGTGAAAAGTTAACATAATTTCTAATTATCAAATCATGAGCATGAATTGTTGCAGTGAGAGATTTACTGCAAAGAAAAGCACTCTAAAATCTTTTCCATATAAGTTATGCATTAGAAATAAACTATTAGTTTCTCATGTGTGTTTACCAATGGTTTGTTGCTCACACAGGTTTTCCTTCTCATTTGGTTGAGGGTGTGAAAAGCAGAAACAAAACAATTGTTGCAACTGCTGGTGGATGAGCAGAGAGTTTAGCTATAGGCAGATCTTTAGTAAAAGGAGATGCTGTGATAGATGAAGGAATGGGAGGAAATCTTTATATAACATTAAAAGTTCTTAAGTTCAATAGTAACTTTATTACTGCTTAGGGAGGCCATTTTTAAAAAAATTTGGTGGTACTGAGTGGTTAAATGGCCAGAAAAAGCATAAGAAGAAATGAAAGAAAACCACATAAGTACATATGTATTTCAAAAAGGATCACGAAGAATTTGCGTATACTGCAAATAGTTGCATTTTTATCAACAGTTTTTATTTGCTTTTTCGGTTGCATTCTCTTTTCTTGAATGGGAAGAAAGAGTCGTTTTTTATTATTAAACTTGCTTTTGTATTTTGAGTTTTATTAGTGACATTACTACTAAGACATGAACCAGAAACAATTTATTTGTAAGGTTGCTATCTAATATGCCAAATTGATCTTTTTTTTTAAGTAATAAAGTGCTTTTCATTAAGGCATATTAGAACAGGATTAAAAAACATTGATTCTTTGAAGAATTTAATTTATTTTTAATTTTACTTGTAATGATATCAAACTTAGTTACTGAAGAGTTCAATACTTTTCTTGCAGCTTGACTGTATATGACTATACAAATGACATCATGAAAGCCTGGAAAGTATGCAGAATTCATATATACTATAGATGTTCTGCATATTCTTTTTCAATTGGAAAAAAATACTGAGATAAACTAAGATTCCCTATTTATAAGAAGTTCAAGGCTTCAGCCAAAATCTGCTCAAGTGTATAGAGGGTTAGATATTGCTCTGTTTTCTTTGGTTAAGGGCCTAACTACAGTGACTTGAACAAAATTTAGGTTTTTTTACTGTGTTTTGCACCTTATTTCTATTTATCATTGGCATGGCATTTTAGAAAATATGTTGTGCTGGTACAGAGTGGGTTTTAATAGACTTCATCCATTACTCACATCAGTGGAAAACAAAGAACTTGTGATTGAAGGGTAAGCCTCTTGAGAAGAGGAATAAAGGAAGCAAAATATCATTGCAAAGACAGTTTTGAGAATTTTATTAAATTCTTTGTGTCTACAATATATATTCATATTGTTGGGCATCCATAGTGTGCAAAATTCTGTTTATTGGCATATGTATTTGAAAAAGGTACAAGTTCTTCTGAATAAGCTCTATTCATTATCTGTTCACGCTTGCAATTTACGAAACATAGGTAATGTGAAAAGTTAGAAGCATCTGTCTAGAATAGACATAGAATGTCTGTGGTTAGACTAGTTTGTCTTTAATTACAGAACAGCACAGAATATCATAGAACAGTTATGTATTTGCTCAACTTTTGTCTTTTAATATTTAAAAAAGCAAACAATAATTTCCTCTAGAAGTGACCTAAAACTTCTGTAATTGTTATTAAACTTTGATGTTAGTACCTGCTGAGACCTTTCCTTTTGGAAGAATACATAAATGGCATTCCTACCAGTTTTTGATCTCACTAACAGGAGTGTGACTGGGAAGAGTACGTGTCTAGCAAATAACTTTGTTTTCTGTCGCTGTGCACATGAAAAAAAGAAATTTTCCTAAACAGACATACACTGCAGCACAGCGCTATGATGAAACATTTGAAGATTGCCACATCTCTGATCAAATATGTAGTCATGTGCTTGCTGTATATATATTATGCATTTTATAGCTACGAGGAAAGCATTAATTTATAAAACTTCAGATAACAGCACTGTGCATTTATCTTGTTAAATCTCTGCCAAAACATATGCTCCTGATTACAGGGAATTTGATTTGATTTGTGGAAGAGGATGTTTACCAGGCTACCAGTATGTAATGAACAGAGAAAAACTGGGAGTGACAATTAGAATAAATGACTGAGCTAATTTCTGAGAGTCCTCTTATTCATAGTAAACATTATTTTTGGTGCTTTATCATTTATTTCGCCAATGGCAGAAAATGAAAATGCATGTAGAACTCTTTGTATCAACTACATGAGAAATTGCTTGTAGTATATCAATGTAAAGGAGAGTAGCAATATTGCAGAATGTTGATATTATTGAGATCATTAGCAACATCTTTTGGAGTTCTCTGTCAGTGCTTGAGTATCCACAACTTGAGATGTAAAAACCGACTCTTGGTTGTACTGGTTAACTCTGACAAAAAGATATGAAACGAACTTTGGAGAAAGCTGAAGTGTCCCAACCGGAACGGGCAAAGTTTGAAACTTTCGATTTGGGTAAGTATCACTTTTAGATATGCTAAATACTTATGACTGTACTTAAAGCTAATTGGAAATTAGCCTTAAGATGCATACCCTGCCTGAAAATTAGATTAAGGTAAGATGTTGCTGCCAAATGAAGATGTTTCAAAAGGGCAAGGACCTTGACCATTGTTTTTGCAAACGCAGTTCATGTACATGTATTTCTAACATGCTTTAATTTCTTCTTCAATTTCTGTTATTAGAAAGTTAAAGACATTGTCCTCCTCTCCCCTCCTGTTATGAGCCACCTTGTTAACCTTTGAAATTATGGCTCTCTGGAGCATTTCACTTGATGGAGAGAGGAAGACAGTGTACCAGTGGAGACTTGCTGTGTCACGTTTATTGTTGATGCACTTTAGAACTGGCATGCCTCTTCTGTCCCTTTTTGCTCGTAAATGTGTATTTTGTAGCAGAAAATAAACTACTGCTTGTGTATCACATGCCTTGGAAATGACCAAAAGGGGATGGAAAGAATTGCAGAGCTCTTCAAATAGTTTAGAAAAGTATCAACCTATCACTTCCACAGTATCTGTCATCTTTTTTCATGGACTTAAAAAAGCTTCTTCAGAATATAAGAATTAGGAGAAATAAATGTGGATAATTGTGCCTCTTTGAAGTCAATACCAGTTTTGCATTTGTGCTTCTTAAACCAGGAAAATAAATAAATGACATGTTAATTTGCATATCAGCAGGGCCTGACCTAGACAGGTTACGAATAGACTCCATCAGGAGTTTGTTATAGTGGTTGCTTTTTTAAATATTTTAAAAAATTTAATGTAGATTTGCAATGCTGTTTTGAAGGGCTTTTCAAAGCATTTCTTTTTGTGTCAGGTTCATATTTAGGTATGTTTCAGATGTTCAAAATCAGTACATGTTTCATCCTTGAAAAAACCCAGATGTTATTCTTCAGTGAACATAGAAGGAAAAGTTTCCAGCTCCAGCATACTTGTCACATGGTTTCAACCATCAAATAGTTTCTTCAATTCCTGTTAAGGATTAAGGATTCTGGACAAGCTCAGAAATAAGATTGTGGACTCTGAAAGCAAGCAGAATTTTATAATTCCTATTAGATGCGCAAATTTTAATCAGACCTCTGTATTTGTAGGGTTACACTGCACTCGAGCAGTGATGTTTAACTGGCAGCATTTGCTTGTTATGAATCTTAAGAATTTAAAAACAAGGTCTAGAAACATAGCCAAATCGTATGCTCAATTTGAATGACTGAGTTCAAGGGGGACAGTTGTGAGCAGCAGATTAATCAGTGCTCACAGTTTAGCACTAATGCTGCGTCAAAAATTAACAAAGCTATAGACTGATGTAATTCAGCTGTGGATAGTACAACAATTAGATGATGTATAAATTTTAGTGAAAAAGCTATTTAGAAATGGATGTGCACTTAAGTGCAGTTATTAAGTTCAATTAAAAATATTCTTTCACTTATTTTCTGAAATATCACCATTTTGCAGTAACTGACAAACTTTCAGATCACTACAATAAGTAAATGGTGACTGCAATAAATAAAGAAAAAAAATAATTGTTGTGATACAGGGCTTTTAAAATTAAATAGCCATTTAGGGCTTTGTTCTCTCTTGCACTGTGAAGAGTCGTCTGAGGACAAAGAGGTGGCTGTAAGCGTTGGGGAATTTGACTTTGTCATTCCCTAGGGTATCATATGGGACTTTCCCTGATGAGTAGAAAGATGGGAAGACTTCATGTTTCTAGATGGGCTATTAAGACATGGTGTGGAAGATAGTGTTCCATTTGGTTTCCAGTGATACGGGGTAAAGGAGGCTATGGAGGCTTCAGAGAGGTGGAGATCTAGTATTTTGCTGCATGAATGAAAAAATGTTAGAAAAATCAAGGGTTTGGATTAATCAGGATTTGGGTATGTTTCTGGAATAAAGGGAGTTTTCACAGGAGGGATGAATTTAAATGCAGGAGTCTGTTACTGGTGCTTGAAGATCATAAAGTATATAAACTAAAAAGTAGGGGAAGGTTTACGTGTAAAGAAGGGCAGATGTTTGGAATGGGAATAGGAATTTAAATAAACTTAATTAATTTAAATGCTATTGTAAAAGGAACAACAAAAGCAAAAATTCACTACTGTAATATTTAACTATAAAAAAGACAATGAAGAAAGAATGAGGAAACTGGTTAAAAAAACCTAAAAGCGACAACTAAGATGTTTGCAGGCATAATGAAGACTATTTAAAAGCTTGGCTATTGCTCAGAGGAAATGCATAACCTGTTTAAAAAAAGAGAGAGAGAAAAACAAGAGAAAGATGTCTAAGCCATAGAGTAAGGAAAGTTATTAGAAGTAAATAAATGCATTTAAATAATATTAAAAGATTTAATCTCCAAATAAGAACACATGAATGTACACATTCTGGAGGAAGAAAATAGAAATAGTGTTACAGGCCTCTTACAACTTCCAAAGGCATCAAATCTAATGGTCTTTTGTACGCATCAGGAAGAGGCCACTTGCTGAAGTCAGTGGGACAAATACTCAAGCTGTAGATGAAGTTCTCAGAACATAAAATAGTAACAGAAAAACGCGTATTTTAAGATCTCTGTTCACCATGAAGTTGTTATGAGGTATTCCCATTATGGATTATTCCTTATGGAGAATTAGGAGATTGTCTGTTTTAAATGAAATACCAGTAGAAGATCTTATTGAACAAATAAAGAATAAAAGTCCATGTGCAGTTCACCAGGAATTTGAGGGTGAAATAGCTGAAAACTGACTGATAAATAACTTCCAGCTTGGGTACCAGAAGTTTTTAAGGTAGCTAATCTGACACAATTTTTAAAAGGATTTAGGGATGTCTAAACCCCAGGTTGTTAGAAATCATTAGGAAAGGGATAGAAAAACAGGAAACACCATTATGCCGAGTATAATCTCTGGTTTATCCGTGTGCAGTTCTAGACCTCTTCAGAAGAAATATATCAGAACTGGAAATAATATGGGTGAAAAATGAAGCTTTTTTATTTGAGAAGCATATTAGAAATTCTCAGCCTGCAAGAAAGACATCTGAGAGGGGATTACAATAGCAGTCTTTCAAATAATGAGAACAAGGAGAGATTTTTAACTGTTTAAAAATGCAAATTGGAGCATCCATTGAAACTACTAGCTTGCAGTTTCAAAACAAGGGTGTGACAGTGGTTTTCTCCAAAATACAATTGGAATGTGAGACATCTTGCCACAGAGTTTATGAATACTGAAAGTTTGCATGGGTCTAGAAAATAATTGAGCTTAATTGAACTGAAGAAAAATCAATCAAACACGAAGACATGACTTCTTTCTCAGGAAATCCCTGGATAGCAATAGTTTGGAAGGTAGGCAACTTTTCTGGATAACATCACTATACCTTTTGTTCATATTTAAGTGTACTAAATAAAATACATTTTGTAATTCACCAAAGAATTTTCTGAACTGTTGAAATCAGTATGCCGTGCAGTAACAGGACAGTGGAAGAAACTTGGGAGTCATGGTGTAGGATTAACTAAACATGAGTTGCCCTTGTAATGCTATGCTAAGAATGACTAATTTAGTCCTAAAATGGACTTAATAGATATGATTAGGAAATCTCTTTCCTTCCACTAGTGTTTATCTTCTATTCATGGCAAGCTCATTCTAATGTTTTCAGAAGCACAGCCTCTCTCTTCATACTTTCTCAGCTTTGTTTTCCTTCAGGTTTACATCTTGACTACTGTCTTGCCATTCATTAGTGCTGATGGATTACAAGTATAATTACTTTTGCACCTGAGTAGAAAGAATAAATAGATGACTGGTTGATGTCCTTATTATGAATCAACAAATCATAAGGATTATTTAGATGTTACTGGATGAAATTATCTGGGCTATGACACGAGCTCAGACTAGATTGTCGTAACAGTATCTTCTAGTGAGAACACTAGAACAATTGCAGTTATCTTCTTTAAGTCCAAAAGAAGCTTCAGAGTTTTATTCCCTTACAAAGTTTGTGGTGGCTATTAGTAAGTAGTAAACTGATTAGTTATAAGCATTAAAGTACCTAGCCACATATGAAGAAGCTAATGTATTTTGTACAAAGTAACAGTTAAGAAAGCCTAGTCCTTTAAACACATAATTTAAATATTAGGTGACTTAGCAAAATCAGGGTCATGCTGGCAAAAATCTACTCTTCTCTTATAAACATCCTGTCTTCTCTAGTTAACTAGTTGCTTTCTGATTACTCCTATTTGTGATCTGGGCAGTTTGATGCCCATCTTTTATGTGAATCTTTTCTGTGAGGCAGATGTTGCTCAATCAGCCTACCGTTAGAAAATAATTTCTTGTCTAGTATATTCACAGGGATAAAGACAGAATCCAGATTAGAATTAAAAAAAAATTACATTTCTATTTTACCTCTAGATGGTGATAGTTAGTTGCAGTTTCTTTAGTGCCTGTGAAGCAAGACGATTATTGCAATAATATTATTTTATCATATTTCTCAACTGTAGAGTATCTTGTTATTTTCTGCATACATATGGATTCCACTTTCCTGTGAAGTGTACAGCAAATGCCATTAGTCATGCCTTTTGTTGCTATAATTACCAATAGCTGACACTTAAGATAATGAAACCGAGATTTTGAGATGCTTAAAGTGATATCAGTATTTAAATGGCTACTTGCAGATAGATCTTCCTTGTGTGCAGAGTAGTAAACATTTTGGATTATACCAAATAAGATTAAAGATAAACATACTAATCAGAGAAGCCTGTTGCTATTTGCACATCAATAGGACCCCCCCTAAGATTGTCGTCAGTAAACATCCTTTTCTTACAAGTGTTTGATTCCTTCGGCTCTCTTCAGTCTACTGTTTAATATTGACTGATATCTTTTCTCATAATATTTCTTTTTACATTACTTTAGACAAAGTTCTGTTTTTACTCTCTGAAGGAAGAACAGTATACCTTCATATGAAGAGGCTATTCACAGTACTTCACAGAATCACAGAATGGTAGGGGTTCGAAGAAAGAAGAAAATAATGTATATCCAATAAATATGTAGAATAAATAAGTTATCTTATTTACAGACCGATTGGTGAGATATCCTCCTTTCTCTGACCAGAGCACCCAAAATATTTTATTTTGAGAAAAAGCCATCAGTTCTGTCATTTTACCTATATTCTTTTCTGCCGAAACTTCTTTCACTGTGGCTGTCATGTATTGCAACGACTGTATTAGTTCAAAGTGCATGTTTGTGAAACGGTGTTAATTATTTTTGGATATTATAAGTAATATTTCACTGTCAAAAAGAGCTAATTATTTTACTGAGTGAAATCTTCTGTGCTGATTTGATTTGTATTAAAAATGAAAAAGATATTGATTCCATCCAGCTAAAGCGTAGGCATGCTTCTTTTGTTCTTCAGTGTCTAGTCACTTCAGTGCTGTTTTGGTGAATAGAAAGAGAACTGTGACTACAGAAACACAATGAACATAATTCTGCATGTATGTAATTGAGTGGATAGGCCTAAAATCCATGCCATTTTTCTGTTTAGTAGAACAATATTGGCTGTTTTTAAGGTTCATGCTTTGATGTGCATTCTTTTATATATTTGACACTATATTCTTAATTTTTATGAACTAAATATGAAAAAGTTGAAAATTTAACATAACAAAATATATTATAGTATTTGTTGTCTTTGTAATGGTAGATAAAATGGTCTTATTGAGATAAAAGCTTGTTCACTTTAATTCCCGTTACGTCTCTATGTAGAAAGACACACAAAAAGCTGCTTATATCACAGCTGAAAAGTTTCATTGTTCTGTTTGTTTTTCATTATGCAGAAATTCTTAAATTGGATCATTTTCAAAGAGGAAACTTAACCATAAATGCAGTTCTGCAGCTGTGTCAAAATATAACTTGTATTTGTATTCATTTCTCACACTTTGAAGGTAACTTTGGAGAATTCAGCTGGAATTTATATTCTAAGCAGAAACCCATTGTGCTGAAGTAAAGTCTAGAAATGTAACTGGTTCTTCGTTTTTTACTATGTACTTCCCCTGTGGATTCATACCTTTTTCTTCTTCTGTATGTTTTGAATGCAGAAATAATTTCGATAAAAGCTTCCTAAATAGATTGAAATACATCACCGCTCTCAGAAAAGCACACTATGAAATAGGAAGAAAAGGTAGTTCCAATCCCCTGAAAACAATTATTTCTTAAATTGTAGATTTTTACCAAAATCTTTTTAATTCAGTGTTCATGAATGATTAGGATGTACATTAAAGTTGAATTAGTTTTAAGAATTTTTAAAACTGTATTATCATTATAAACCAGTATTTGAGAAACAGAACTGGTAGTAGTTACAGAAGCTCATCCTAGAATATGTCTGCACCTCTCATTAAAATGAACGGATTTTCTTTCCACAGAAAGACTACTGTAGTAATTTTTCTTAGGTTATGTTAGCAATGCTCCTCAAAAGTACTGGCAGTTTGGTTTTGTGGAAATACCGCAGGTTATATGATTCGTTTAAAAAAAAATTAAGTTAATAATTACTTGGGAGTTGTTGCAATGAATATTCCAGGCTTCTATAATGTCTATAACGCCGAACTCAATAAAAGTAGAGAATCAATAGATAAATTTTATTGATGTTAGCAAGTTTTGCTTTATAGTTTAGAGCACTGAAATTGTTTCTCTTGTTTCTTTTCCCCTTTTTATCATAAAGAAATTTAACAGACATTCTCAAACGGGTGGGTTTTGGTTTGGGTTTGGGTTTTTTTTGTATTGGAAGCTTACAGTGGAGGCAGTGAAAGTCATAAACCGAGTTAGGTAGTTGAGGAGAACTTTTAATGCAGATGAGATCTTGTCTCTTTTTATTACTTGTAGCTCTCCATCAGTAATTCTGGACTGGACTTTTAGAAGTCCCTGTCTTGTGCTTGATGTTCCCTCCCTGTAGCTGTAGCGGAAAATAATA
>VZSC01015873.1:467884-488489 GCA_013398225.1 Steatornis caripensis
GAAAATAATAAAAAAGAAATTATCCTTACTGTTATGATTGTAAAAGATAACATGGACACAGAAGGATTAAAGTATTTTATAAGATAATTTTAGTAGTTTAGAAGATGATTTGGGGACATTACAAATGTTGCAGTTTGGATCTGGCCTGAAATTATGATTGCTTTATGATTATATAATACAATATATACAATAATTATTTAAATTGACTATTTCAAATGCAAGAGGTAAAGGAGATACAAGATTCTATTGGTAGAGTCTGCATTTAAGAAGGGGAAAAGCTGAAATGCTTGCAGTTTGAACTTCATCCATATCATCTCCCTGGATGGTTTTCATTGCTTTTTCTAACCCAACAAAGTGTTAGAACAGGTGTATCAACATAGGTAGTCTGAGAAGCAGTCTGTTCTTTGTATTTTTTTATTTATTCCAAGCTTATTTTGTTCTCTATAGGGAAAAAAAAAAAAGAGACAAAGTTAAGCACATAATGTCTCTCTCCCAGTACAGCCTTTTCTCCCATCCCCCCACAATGTTCAAATTGCCAGTCTTAGAAGACACATAAAATCCATGTAAGAACTGTCATTCATGCATTGGTTTATCATGCTGAGTCCTAGCAATATGCTTGTTAGGATCCTTATATGTTCTGTTAGCATAAGCAGGTTTGATTTTTAATCTTCTCACCCTTTTTTATTTTAATCTGCTCTATCTCAGCATATATTCCTGTATCTGAAGCAAATATTCTCATCTTACAGAAACATTTTGTAGCTTCTTTACCAGGAACGAAATTCTATCAAAAAAATGAAAGCATCTCTATTAGTTCATGTCTACTTCCCTTTTTTTTTTCGGTGCTGGGTAGTGAAGTGTAAAACTTCACTGCTGGTAGTGAAGTGTAAAAAAGGTAAAACTATGGACCAATGGTACTCCAGAATTATTTAAAGTGTTATTTAAAAGCAAATGAAAAGGAAATGTTCACCAGTCAAGCTCAGCTGAGTTAATATTTAAAAAATAATGGTGCCAATTTGCATATTACGTTTTTGTATTGATGCTGATTGGGTTGTCTCTACTAAACCAGTTGCTAATTTTTCTTTTTGTTGTCACATGCGTGGGCGTTAATTTGAAAGGCCAGAGGATCTCCAGAAAACCTTTTTTTATTAGTGAGGGAAAGGAAGTTAGAAGTACAGTGATACAGGAATGCAGAAATAATAGTTTTTCTCTCACCTCTTCCCCTGACTCCGCCAATAATGGTTAGTTAGGTGGGAAATGTGAGAGTAGCTTACTTAGTGTAGATTGGTCTCTTTTTGCTTGCTCTGTACTGCCCATCTCTTTTTTTTTTTTTTTCCATGCTTGTTAGAAAAACTGTGACCTTGTTCAGCACAGGACTGATTCTTTACACACTTTCTCAGTATTCATTGGGTCCTTTGAAGTGTTCTGCTGCTGAAATGTTCTGAATTTTCTTGCATCTTGTGCCATTGAATTTTTTATGTGGTTTAGTAGAATTTCACTGCTCACCTTTTATTAGCATTATTCTCTTCCCTTCTGACATTTTGCTTGGCTCTGCAATGGGACACGTACTCACAAGGACTTCAACTTCATCAAATGTGGGCCATATTTGTAGGGAAGATTCAGGAGTAACTTGGTTTTGGGAAGTTCCCTCCTGATGCTTAATCTGGCACTTCTATAACCATAAATATCATTGCATCAGAAGAAGACTCTCTAGTATCCCATTCAGTATCTTTGTCTACCTACAGTGCTTGAGAGTGTGCCAAAAAGTGAATCCTAAATATACCAATCTATATTTTTGAATCCAAAAAGAAAAGCACCCACTTTAGACTTCTGCAGACATGAAGAACAAGCGTTGTGTTATAGGCATTTAATGATTATAGGCATTTAATCTGTGAAGGTACACTGGAACTGGAACAAGTTGGCGTTTTGGCCTTTGTCCTTTGTTCTCCTCAGGCAAAATTTTATACATAAGTAGCGATGAACTGCGTCAATAGGTACGAGTCTGTTACCAGGATTTAACAACAGCATTTTTGACTCAGAACTGCTTAAAGATTCCTTAACCTATTATATAAACTTTTGGCTCAAAAACCCGTATCATGGGAGTAGGGTTTATTCATTTCAGTGTACAATCATTAAACTAATGATTTCAAATCTGTTCTCAGAAGTTTTTCAGCATTTCAGTACCATTAAGTTAGCAGGTAGTTGGCTGAAAATCAAAATGTTAAATTGCTACTGTTTTTGCTATTTCTCTTCAGATCTTTGTTTTCAAACATGTTTGTGATGAGAAAATAACAGACTAATTCATTATATATACTGATGAACTGAAGTTTTTCTTTCAGCTGCTGTAAATCATAGCTGCCAAAAGGTTGCCAATCAATCTTTATATGGGAGACCCAATTGGAAAGTGTTCCCAAATTTCAAGCAAAAGCTACTTAATTTTTTTATATACAAGAGAACATTAAAGTAAAATCTTTTGTCTACAATCAAGTAAGCATTCTAGCAGTGATTTTGATTCGGTTTGTAAATTTTCTTTACCTTGAAAATTACTTTATTAGGTTAGGAAGTGGATGATTTTAGGAAAGCATGGGTGTTTGAAAGGAAACATAGTGATTTCGATTTGATTTTTAAATTGATAAGCGAATGAGCCTGAGTAGTCCTTTCAGCTTTCTATAACAGGATCTTAAAATACTGTTCTGTAATTCTGTCATGTGTTAATGTATTTTCAGTAGTAGAAAGTAGTGTCGCTCTAGGGTGCAGCGTGATAATCAGGGATAAACGTACACAAAAGTGTATTTGGCAGCTACAGATTTCAATGATTTCCTATTAAAGGACTGTGAACGAAATTGTGGATACATTGAGGGTGATGGGAATAGTCCAATGACTTTTAAAGACACTTTCAAACCATACATCTCAAGTTGCTTGATTTGGTATTACTTCAAAATTTTGTCTACAAAGGTAATTGTTCTCTTATTCCTGTGCTTAAGTTCTATGATCTGTATTTGATTTAAATGAGGATAATCATATGCCTTATGTGACTAGAGTAGAATAAGTTTATCCAAGCAGTTTTATATTTAGGATTTACTTTGTTTCATTTCCCAAATGAATTTACATTAAGTGTCTTGAAATGCCTTGGCTTGTGAATAATATTCCCTGTTGAGATAATAAAGCTTTAAATGTCTACTACATCATGAACTCTAATACGCCTTTCATTTCATTTGATTGTCAATAAATTCAGTGTGGCACAGGGCTCCAAATGTTGCATTTTCGTTTCTTATTGTCTAAAAGAAATCAATATCTATGTACATAGAAGAACAGAAAGAAATTACTTAACAGTTTTATCTAAGAGATTAATCTATGTTTTTGCAGTCCTTAAAAATTTCAATTACAGTGTACTGGATTCCTTAATTAGTTAACTGTGGGTTACATCTTAACAGGTAATACTGAACCGCATGATTCACCAAATCACATGTGCAAAGATAACTGCTTAGTTAAATTAGGACTTCCATATTAAATAACTTGCTTGAAAATAATTTATGCTTTTCGTCATTCCCACCCCTGTAGGGAAGCTGAAACATGAATCTTGGGAATGTATACTGAATTTCAAACAATATTCTGGTTGAATTGAGAACAGGCAGGGAGAGAGGTTAGAGCTGGGTGAACAAATAGTATTTAATATAGTTTTTACTACATTAAATGAATTTTACTGAAATTATGCAAAATACTTTTATTTCATATTTCTTTCATTTTCCTTCAGAAGTGTACTGAATTGTTAAATCAGATGGTCCTGTAGCTGCTTAATTATCTTTGTCTTGGCTTTATTTTCAAAATGAAATCTGAATACTTCTTGCAGACAAGTTACAGTGCTACCATCATTACACTATCTGCATTCTTGTAACCAAAACTAGTTGCATTTTTGTTTACATATGCATTTGTGATTCACACAATACTCCGAATCTCTTGTATTCTTATATGTGCTGATTTTGAAATAATAGTATTCATTGTTTTGTCATCATCATGAAATGTGATGAAGTACAATAGTAACCAAAAATATGCTTGTTATTCAATAGAATCCAGTATTATGAATATTTCCTACAGTAAAATAATATAATTTGGCAGAAGTTGCATGATATCTGCATGGTATATTGCATTTTGTTGCAAGACAGAAGCCTCCTGTAAATTTGAGAAACTAGATGTCTGTAGAGACAAGAGGACTTCTTAAAGACCAAACCAAAGGAAAGCTGCATAAGCTGCTTTTGTGGGAGAAGACATTCACCTGACATCACTGGATCTCTGAAACACCACGTGTCCTTATTAAAATGTTGGGTTTTTTCTAAGGACTTGGCAAATGTAGAGGAGGAGGACCACGTTAATGTTTCAGTCATCAGGAAAAACTACAATTCAGAGTTGAATTAGCCACATCAAAATCCAAATTTCATTTTTTTCCTAGTATTCACAAAAATACAGTTGTTTCTGCCCACTCTTCATGTGATAGTTGTTGGTGTTGCTTTTTTACATAAGTATTCTCCTGACATTTGCCTTACAACTTACTAAATCACTGGTTTTTGTTGGAGAAGCAAGGCAGTGTGGTTTCATCAGTACTGTTACAGTTTAGTTTGTGATGCGAAATACTGAGATTATTAACGTGCACAAGAATGAATGAGCTACAGGGTCTATAGAAGAAGCTAAGTAAAAGGTCATTCTGGATCTTGAGTTTTGGTGCTTGGTTTATAGTTTCTGACTTGCGCTGTTTCACCGTTCTTTTAAACTGTGGGTTCATTTCTACAGAGGAAAGGTTATTCCCTAGTAATGAATGAAATCTCAGCTTTCTGTAATTGTATTTCAATTCTGCATGAAATTTTCCTGGAGAACTGAATATTTAGCATGTAATTGGTAATATGTACATGAAATAATTGAGTGGCAAACAAAACCAGAATCACAAAAACTACAGCTGTGTTAAATTATACTTAATGTCCTATACAAGCAGAAAGAATGAACTGTGTTTATTTTCCAAACAATAAAATTTCTAGTTTAGTTTTCACTGTAATTTTTTTAGAAAGTAAATTAAGTTTTGTACTTTGGATAGAATTATGTTTTGTAATTATGATGCTACAAACCTAATTTACAAAGCTGAAAAACTGCATTGAGTACATAGGAATCAATTTTATAGTGGTATTAAATTATTTTTTCCTTTGGTTACTTACTCGTAGAATATGCTGGAAACCATGGTAACAAAAAGCACTGCCATGGTTGCCCGAGAGTCATGTTAAAATGAGCAATGTTTGTCTTTATTAATATAATAAAAAAAGAGAAAAAGAGAAGGAGAGGGAACAAGGGAGAGAGTAAGATTAATGACCTGTAGAACAGAAACACCAAATGTACAGTCAGAGATCTATCTATGGATAAGTGATCCTGGAACTTCTGGTACCATTGCATCATGAATGTGAAGATGCTAAGCTGTGAAGCTTTAACGAGTGAAGGAGATATATTAGTTCAATGGTTTGACTTTAAATTATTTCCTTCCATGTCTGTTTTGCAGGTTTATATTAGGATAAAGGATGATGAATGGAATGTTTATCGAAGATATGCAGAGTTCAGAAGCTTGCATCATAAATTACAGACTAAATACCAGCAAGTGAGGACTTTTAACTTTCCACCAAAAAAGGCCATTGGAAACAAGGTACTTAAAAGAATCACAGAATCATAGAATGGTTTGTGTTGGAAGGGACATTAAAGATCATCTAGTTCCAACCCCTCTGCCATTGGCACGGCAGGTTGGGTAAAGCCCCATCCAACCTGGCCTTGAACCTCATAGTATCAGCAAGAGTTGTGGAAAAAAACTTTTCCTATCCACAGACATAAAAAGAGAGGTGACGATCATAAATATTTTTTGCAGTTGCTAGGCAGTACCCACTGCAGATTCACTGACAATGTAGTTAATGCTTTGGTTTTTCCACTCACTGAAAAGAAAACTTTTTATTAAATGAAATACTGATGACATTCACAGTAGACAAATGCCCAAAAACTGTACTGGACAGCTGTATATGTGAAATGTAATCTCTACTCCATTCTTTTCAATAAATGTCAGCAATTAACACTGGTCAGTAATTTATTAAATATTTCTGTAAACTAAAATGTTTTAGTCTAAGTTCCTTAAATTTCCCATGCTGTTCACCTATTGTTGCAAGTTCTTTGAACCTTCTTTGTAAAGGCATTTGGGTGCTTAATTCCCATAATCTTTGTCTTTGTGTCTCAGCTATCCCATTTTAAAATGGGAATTTGCATTTTCCTATCATATAGGGATTTTGCAAAAATACAGTAAATATTGTGGTATGTATGTAGTAAATATGTAGTATCGTGTAGTTTAATGCAAAACTTTAAAATGTTCAAGAGCTTAAACACACATTGCAATATACATCACAAAACCAGTAAGGACTGAGAAGTAATCAAAGTAGTTTTTCTTTACTGTGCAAGAATGATCTGAAGAAATTCTTTAAGTAGCACAAGTAAAATATTTGAGATTTAAATCATGCTTATGACTAAAAACGTCTCTACTAAACCACTGGATGCTTAAATCGGCATTCGTAATGTTAGTCAAATTTGTTGGCTTTTATATAGGATTTTCTCCTTTTTTTCTGCCATAGTGTCACTAAGTTCTTGTATCAGATATCTAAGAAGCACCAACCATAGCGATCAGTGTAGTTATCAAAAGAAAGCTGACATAATGACTAAAATAAAAGATCTTAATGACGTTTTATTTGGCAGAGAACCGCATTAATAGATGTATTACTGAAATGCCAGAATCATTTGAATTATATCTGTTGCAACTTTGCCTATGATAGAAAAATCACCATTTCTAATTTATATGAAGTAATATAAAATTTCAAAAACATTTAAAAATTCTATTTGTAAATTCCTTAATGGCATTCAGATGTCAGTGAATGTGGATTGTGAATGTTTAAAGATAGTAACTCTGATAAAAATTAGTAAGTAAGCGTGGCACATGTGATACGAAATGGGCAGTAATTTGCATAATCTGGAATAAGTGGTGATGATATAAATACATATGAAATTTATCAAGAAAATCTTTAGGTCTGTTTGCTTGGCATAACGTCCAAAGTTAATGTAGTTGTTCGTTGCCTACTAACCTAGTAAATGAAAGTACTTAAGAGTGCTTTTCTGTTTTTTTTTTTCATATATTAGGTGATCATGCATTTTTCATTTCACTTTATTGGATAGCTTTGTAATAGAAACAATGCCTTTTCTTCTTTGTTACGTAACTAATTCTCCTTTTTTGAAGTGGAGTATCAGCCACTTCAATAAATTATGAAAGCCGCCTTCTAAGTTTTTTGTGATAGTCTTTCATCCTTAATTACTTCAAATACTAATTGAATTACAGCTTAAGTTGCAGAATTGCTGCATACAAAATTATTAGTTGAGCAACTCATGAAGAAATTTACATTGCTTATTCTTTTAGTGCTTTAGCTTTGGGCCAAAATTCTACCTTAATCATGTGTAAACCCACAATCACTTTCTGTCCTATCAGATCCCAGACAAAATATGTTTTCTTTACAGTAAGAAGTGGGTGCCATCCATTGCACTCCTGAAAGACTCCTATGATGAGACATAAGCCAGTTGTATAATTGGAATTGATTAGTGATTATACTTCTGCCTACCTGCTGTAAATAGCTCGGAAGTTGCAAAGTGGTGGTGCTTTCACATTAGCTTTGCAAGAGCTTGCCTCAGTTTATCACACAAGAGCTTATTTCTGTAGTACATTGTGCAGGCAAATTTTTTTCCTTTTAGTGGTGCTATTTTCTGTGCTGTGTCATAGTGTGTATTGCATTTAGGAATATTGCATGGTTTTGTGGAGTGTGGTGGATCATGTTTCAGGAACAGTTACGCTATAGATCCTTGGCATACATTGCACTGTGTGACTGACTGAGATGGGTTAATGGCCTTGAGATGGCCCTCCTTTCTGTGACAGAGCAAGTTGAAGTAATTGGAAAGTTTAAAAATTAATTAATAATTTAATTAATTTATTTAAAATTAATTAATTAATGTCTGTCTTGGAATTCTGTAGAACTTTGAGTTTAGGATGAGAGATTTGTGCGGTGTGTTACACACGAAAATGTTTGGTAATAAGCATTAGAAGAGAGATTATCAATGCTACTTTTTCCAGTACTAGTTTTTTAACTTTAGTGGTTAGCAAAGCATGTTCCCTTTTAGATATGCTGTTAATGTTTCAATAGAAATCTTTTTCTCTCTGATATTAGTTATACTGTTTTAATAGAATTGCAGCTGTCTTCCCATGTCTAGATTAGTCAATGCAATCTTAAATCAATGCCTAAAGAGCAGTTTCAGTAGCTAAATTCTGCTAACAGAAGTATCTCTATTCAGTTTACGTCAGTCTTTGTTTTCATATCCTTTACAAATCCTCAGTGTTATTAGATGCTCAACTAACATATTGGTAAAACATAGTCCTCTATGTGGAAATGGCTAAAAATGACTATTTTACAGCTTTCGGAAAACAATATTGTGTGCTTTTATATCCTTCAGGTCTGTATCTGAATGATGTTTTTCATTGTGTATCTTTGATGCACTGTGTTTGATACTGTGAGGCTAATGAAGGTGATATGCTTACTCTAAATGTTAGTGGCATTGAAAGAGAGTTTTACTGCAATTGATACCTCCCTTGATACCAGCACTAAATTTGGCGTTCAGTTATATGTCTCAGATTGAGGGAATCTCCAAGACCACAAGAGGACACCATGTTCTACAGAATGACCTAGAACCACTATTGCAGAGTCACAGAATACTATCTACTGTTTTGCTATCTGAAATATTGGAGCTCTGAGGAGGGAACTTAACTAGAAGAGTAATGTAGAAAAACCTATGGAGAGCTGTTAATTTTGATGCATAATTTTCATCCTTACTGCAATGGAAATCAGGGAGATCAGGTTCAAATGCAAAGTTGCAGAGTTTGACAGCAGGAACATGCAAAAAGAAAGCAGAATTTCAGCTGAATGATGATTTTAAAAAGTGAGAAAATGGAATATTTATTATTGCATATATGTTGTCATCAAATAGCAGAGAAATCTGAAAATATTTAACAATTGTAAAACAATAGATTTAGAATCTAATATTTATATTAATCCTAATTACTATGGTTTTAATGTGGTTTTGCCTTTCACTTGTTTGCTTTAAGGTGGGATAATTTATCTTAACAGTTCATGTTCATGATCTTTCAAGAAATTATCTGTGTAGGGTTAGAAACTATCTTTTATGCTTGAGGAAACGTAAATTTAACATAGAGAAAACCAGTTAGTAGAAAATGAACAGGGAAGAGGAAAGAATACTGCTTTGGACAAGTAACCTTTTTTAAATTACAAAGAGCGTGTATTTGCCTTTCAGGCTGGTAACCTTACTTTCAGTGTATCAGTTGAAATGCTTGCATATAGGAAGTTAGAACCAGTGTAAAGCAATGAAAAGAATCTGTTTTATAAATGCTGCTTTCAATCAAGTCAGATAATTTAATTGCTGAAGGAATAGATAACAGTAACACTTGCAAGACTCCATGTACTAAGTTTCATATGTACTAGTCCCCATGCTGTATATTTTCTACTAATGATCTTTCAGTGCTGGTAGCAAATAGTTGTCAAAATCTGTATCAGTAGTCCTTGCAGATCATTTAATTTAAAACTTACAGAATCACAGAACGGCAAGGGCTGGAAGGGCCCTCTGGAGATCCCCCAGTCCAACCCCCTGCTAAAGCAGGTGCCCCCAGAGCAGGGGGCACAGGACCGTGTCCAGGCAGGTTTGAATCTCTCCAGAGAAGGAGACTCCACAGCCTCCCTGGGCAGCCTGGGCCAGGGCTCTGGCACCCTCACACACCTCACACCTCACCTTCCTCATGTTCAGGTGGAACTGCCTGTGCTCCAGTTTGTGCCCGTTGCCCCTTGTCCTGTCACTGGGCACCACTGAAAAGAGCATGGCCCCATCCACTTGAAACTTGCCCTTTAGATATTTGTAAGCATTGATGAGATCCGCTCTCAGGTTTCTCTTCTCCAGGCTGAACAGACCCAGGTGTCTCAGCCTTTCCTCACAAGAGATGCTCCATTCCCCTCATCATCTTTGTTGCCCTCCGCTGGACTCTCTCCACTAGTTCCCTGTCTCTCAAATTACAAATTTGAACTGTATTTTTAACACTTGAACAGTTTCTGTTTGTAATTTTAAAACATGCTCCCCAGGTATCAGCCTGGTTTGTGCTTGCTAAGTATTTTATATGTAGGTATATATACCAAGACTTGTAATTTCAAACTCTGGTTTTCTTGCATGAAATAGATTTTTACCTTTTAGCTAGCCTTCAGGTACTTTGGATCTTTTGAATTCGTACTTCTATTATCACAGTTTAAGTCTTTGTGACTACTGCCTTCCTGTCAGGTTCCTAACATCCAAAGGACTGATTTGGTTCCATGAGCCAGCACATGCTAGGTCTAAAGTGTGCTGAGTTATGTGAAGCTCATGAAGAGAAACTTCCTACAATAGTAATACTTGATTGCAAAAGGATCCCTGTATGCTTCTGCATAGAAATATTGCTTAATTTTTTTCATTTAGGGTGAGCCCTTACATACAGCTTTCCTTTGTTGGTGTCTCACTTCTCGAAATGTTGCTTTCAGACTAATGGTGAAGTAATAATATGTGAATATTTACTGGACATATTATTCTAATTTTTTGAATATTGCAGTGTCCTTAAAAATCTCACTTGCTACTTCTGCATTGGGCAGATCATAACACCTAAAGAATGGATTTTAGTAACCAAGTGAACTTCTAATTAATTATCCTCTTGCCAAGGGTATTGTCCCAATAGAGGACATATCAAAATAGAAATGGTTCTTTGCTTCCAGAGAAGATGTGAGTTCAGTGATTGTCTAAGTGTGTAGAAATTGAGTAAGGTAGCTTTCCACTGAGTGCTGACTTGGCTGCATGATATCCTTTGCTTTTCTTTAAAACATCGGATACCCCATATGGAAAGAATACACAGCACTTTTCTGAGATTAGAAGAGTGACTTTGTCATGACTCCTCAACTGCATAGGAGGAACAATACAGTAATCTAAAATAAGTTTTCTGTCTAGGAGAAAACATTGAGGGCAGCATCATTCATCATTTTTAGCCCAGGCAGCTGGGGTCTGTGAGCTGTTTCTGTAGCCATAGCTTGTTTCATGACTGAATGTTAGTTCATTAAAGTAGATGTGTCTCTCACCTATCAGTGACTAAACTAAATTGTAGATTATTTTGTGTATGTAATTATTTTAAAATTTTGTAAGTCTTATGTGTATGTATCTTAAGATATCTATTTGTATATGCATACATACACATGTACGCGTATGACAACATCAAAGACAGCATTTAGGTTTTATATGAAGTTGGCTTCCAGAATATGTCTTGTAATACTGCAAGCTCGATTCACTAGACATTTTCTCCTTTTCCCATTTACGTCAATGGAAATCCCGCCTTTGCACTAACAGTACAGATGGCTCTGATTTTTTTTTTCCTACCAGCATAGCTACTTTGTTACCAGTGTTTGGTCTGTTTGCCTGTTGCTGAAGGTAGCGCAGAGTTTAAGACAGTCTGTAGGATAACTAGTTTAGAATTAAAAGGTATAGAAAGTAAAGATTTTATTGCAAATAAAAGAAAGAATATAGCTTGTGTCTTATGCTTATAATGTTTATTGCTTTTTAAAGTTTATCAAGTAAAGAGTTGTCTGGCTGTGTGTGCTTGTGTATATGTGAAGTAATTTGAAACCATTCAAATTAAAGTTTGAATTTTAATATTTTTGCTCTTAAGTTTCACATTATGCCATTAATGTGTAACCCCTGTTATGTATTTCCTTACTGTAAAAATTTATCTGCCATTTTTGGTCAGCAGGACCTGTCTGTTCAGAGACAGGTACCTTTTTAAAGCTGCTTTTTAGACGTGGCGGTGGAAGTATTAAACTCTCCTTGGAAAGGAATAAGAAGAGGAGGATCATGAGAGGAATAAGGTTTTTTAAGGAAGCTCCCTCTGATTTTGGCTGAAAAAAGCAAGGTAAAAGGTTGCAAGGCTTTTTGTCATGCATAGATCATGGAAGCAGTGCTGTCCTGTGTTGCATTTCAGAGTTTGTGGCTGAGTGGTAAGCTGCTCTTGAGGTTTCCCCGAGGGGAACCTGTCTGGATTAGAGACAGAAGTTGCCAGACCAAAGCACATCCATGAAGATTCCAGTACTGGATCCTCTGCTTCCTCTTTTTCACTCGTTTTCCACTATCTCTGTGGCATGAAGTGCTCATATATCTGCAAGTATCTAAGATACAGCTCTGGTGTTTAAGCTTTTCCTGTTAACTTTTGTGGAAGTATTTTTCTGTGGGAAGGAGCTGGGTAGCTGCTGTTAGGTTGGGCTGAGGAGAGAGATGAATGATTTGATGAGATAGCTGTTTAGGAAAAAACACACTTGTTTTGTTAGTTTTTTTCAGGGCATGATGCTATATAATTATCTTTTAAGGTTATTGACATAGTCAATAGAGCTATTTGTGCCTCTAGAAGACCTGTGTGTTTGCTGTAATCAGTCACATTTACAACACAGAATATGAGTTAAAAATTCAGTGTTTGTTGTCCTATGCTCAGTACATTTCATAGCTTGTATACATACGTTAACACGGTATGTTTTTTGCTGTTGTGATCCAGTGAAACTGTGAGATACCGTTGACTCACAGATAAGCATTCAGGACTGACAGAAGGAATGAAACTTCCTGCATCTTTCAGATCTGCAGAAGGCCCTGTGCTCGTACTTCATCCAGCTTCACTACTATTCCAATAAATACCCTAGACCACCACATCAATAAAAGCACTACCAGTAATTCTAGACTGACATGGAAAATCATGTTCATCGTTTAAGGAATTAACTCACAAGTTGCATGCGTATGTCCAATGTACATTTAATTGCCATGACAGCAAATGTGGTTGTAATAGTTAATGTGCTGGCAGTGTTTGAAATACGTGTTTTTAAATAGGAAGCGTCCAATCCCTGTTTAACTAGTACATAGACAGTAACAAAAGAAATACGGAATGCTTAAAAGAGGATGATTCAGAAAGAATCTTAGGGAACAAAGTTAACTTCATTTTAGTCTTGGTTGCTTTTGTGTTCCGATTCAGCAAAGAAATTCAAAACATTCTAAAATTTAAGTATGTGTTTGACTTGCATTAAAATCAGAAGTCCAGATATATGTGCTTTTGTACTTCATGGCGTTTAGAGCTCATAGAAACTATCGTTCATCTGATTAGTTTGTCAAAGTCATACTGTCACAGGGAGCTGTGACTTAGAAAGCAGAGGAGAAAGCAAAACTTCCAGCTAATGCCTTTGGGGCAGTGGGCTAAATAATATTTCTTAGTATTAAGCTTTGATATCCAATGTCTTCAAGTAGAATTAGTAGAAAATTATGACTCTCTGATGTTTTGGAAATGGAATACATTTATTAAAGAAGAAAAGCTTTGGAAATATAAATCCTTAAGTTATATATTAAAATTTTGAGGTTAAGAATTGCTTTTGTTAATGCTTACTTAACTTGATTTTTGGAAGATGTAATATAAATGTTTAAATTCTATATTATTCTTGATTTTCAAAGTGAGTAGATTTTAGAGTTTTTTTCATATATGGCTTAGACTTTACGAAAAACTGTAGCTAATACAAGTTTGACAGACATACTGTAGTGTGTTTAAAAAGAAAAGAGAGATCCTTTAGTATTGTGTTCAAATCAGGACAGGAACTCACATTGATCTTATATGTATAACTATGTGCGTTAATTCTGTAACACTGTTTTTTATGGCATTATAAAGCCATACAAAAAGTTTGTCCTTTAAGTTCACAATGTTCCTTTGTAACTGGAAAGTTTAATTCTTAAAGAAGTATGAGCTTTAAATAGCCATTGAGATTAAATTAATACAATCTATTTTTCAAGTAGATAACCTAATCGGAAATACGATACAGATAGCAATAAAAATCATTTCACGCTTGGCATAATTAGTAAGATTTCTAGTCACAGCAGACTCTGTCACTGTCACGTGCACACTAAGGGGCACTACAGAGTATTTCAGGTTTTGAATCCAGATCCTCTGGGTTTTCTACTGGAAAAGGCTGCAGTTGATGTTTTATGTATGCAGCACTTAGAAAAGAGCATTCAGTTGCTCTTCATTTCCATTTTTTGGTCATATTGCTACCTAAGAGAAGAAAAGTAAGTCAATAGGAAACAGCTGGCTTTTCTATTACAAATACTTTATAGCAAACACTTTATCTTCAAGTTCTGTGGTATGAAATATCTGGGTTACCTGAAACTCAGCATGAAGGTTAAAGCTAGCAGAGAGCAGAGTAGTTGAGTTCATTTTCGGTGGTTTAAGTTAAAAGAGAAACAGTTTGCCAGCTCATACTTCTCCATCTCTTTCAGAACGTCTCCCTGAATAAATGTGTTCATTTGGTTCTCTGGTGTAACATTCCATGAAAATAGTGAATTGAGTTTTTTTCTTTTCAATTTACCAAAATTTGTTATTAATTGCTGTTGTAGTTGAGAAAGGGAACACAGAATATTTAGGGTCTTAAAAACAAAATTTTGTCTGTCAAGAGGTGTGTTTATTTTTTCCTGTCTTGTTATCCTATAGTTAAGAGAAGCAATTTATTCTAACATTATTGAATATAGAGCCCATAGAAGCAGTTCAGATGGTGTTGCTTTATTTACATCATGACATTATGGGGGGAAAAAAAGAAAATAATGTCATTTACATGCTGCTTGGACAACTGCTAGATAAAAATATTGCAGTTTTGTAGCAACTCATGCATTATTTGGGTGTATTCTAGTAGCCTCCTGGTATAAAATGAAAATATAAAAATAATTTTCTAGATTTATTTCTTATTGTGATGGAGATTCTAATTTAACAAGTTGTTTGACTTAATAAATTTCCTTTCAGAAAGAACTTAGCAGGGACATCTGATTACAGAAATAAAAATAAAACCTCTTTTCTCTGAATTTGAAATTTTACCCACCTTTTTCTGTCTTTCTCTACATATCATTATGCTTGATATCTGCCCCCCCAACCCGAAACGTATTGTTTTATAAATATCAGCAAATTCCAATCTTAAGTGCTCTACAGCTTTTTGGGCAATTGCTAGTACTAAACATGTTCAATGTTAATTTTTTAAAAAGTGAAGAAAACTAAATATTGAATACTTCAGATCATATGACATGTTGGAGATGCTTCCAGCATGAAAAATCTTGTTTTCCTCTTTGTACTGTGTAAAATATCTTTACATGAAGGCACTGTAAATAATGGGCACTTGATATCAATATTGCTCGTTAATTCAATTTTTATTTTAGGAAATAGAATCATCCTGTAAGAGTGTATCTAAAAAAATTTGTATTAAAGGAGCATCTGGTCTTTTGAGTGGGAGTAAAATTCAAAGACCATCTTGTATCCTGCTACTGTTTGTCAGTTGGAATAGTAAACTTCTGTATTAATGAATAATGCTTTTTTTTTCCAAATCATACTTTTACTTGCTAAAGTTAAAACATTGCAAATAAACGTATTTAGATACTGTTAGCCCACAGGTGTTGACAGTGGCCAGAAGGTAGCAGCCTTCTTTTAGATCTCTGTGAGATGTCTTGGGTGTTGCTGGTTATCAGCAGACTGAGCAAGACTGCTATGATCTTACCCAGGTCTCTCAGGGGAGAGGTTAGCCAAGAGAGTGGTATCTGGGCTGTTGTGTGGCTCCCTGTAACCATCCTCTTTCGGCAGTTCTGTGGCAGTCTGCACCCATTCATATCGTCTTAGTATCTCCCCTCCTGACTTGCTGGAACCATCCAAAATGAGAGAACTGGCATAAGATCTGCTTGAAGGTTTTTATTGGGAAGGGAAAATGTTTACTGAAATGTGGTAGAGAAGCAATTGCTAGTGAACTTTGTGGGCAATTTTAAAAGTAATTTCTTTCACTTGCTGAGAGTAGAGAGTAGAAGAGAAATTGTAGTTTTTCGTTAACCTGTTTGTGGGTTTGGCTCTTTGCTGTGTTTTTAATTTTTTAAAAATGAATTTATTAATTAATTTATTATTTTATTTTTAAGGTAAGGCATCACTGTAAGCTTGTATATATAAGCTTGTACACTGTAAGCACTGTATGTACCATGTTTCTAAAGGGTTTTGGGGTTGCAGGGTTTTTTTGTTGTTTTAAATTTAGTGTCTGTCTTTATTGGTCTTCAGGGCATTTTCAAACCTGATAAAAGGAAGAAATTAAGAAAGAAAACTGCAGTGTTGAGGGGAAGCGCTGAACTGAAACACATTTTAACTAATATTGTTGATAGTTATTACTATAATAAAGGCAGAAAAAGTGAAAAAATGGATCTCGGTTTCATGAACTGTTGTGGTAGTTTCCAGAATCTCCTGAATAAAAATAAAGAGTAGGCTAGTAATACTTGGTCTGAGGAGAAAACAGGAATAGAATTTCCCTGTTCAATAGCTAAAGCAAAAGGTAAGCCCCAGGGGTCTTGTTATAGGCTACAGTTTTTTATTGTTGCTTTTTAATGAACAGTTGATTCCTGACCAGTTGACAGATTGACACATAGTTGGCATTTATGTCTTTAAATAACAAAATATTTAGATGAAACAGGATTTTGTTAGCATAACATTACCAATTGAGTTATTTTTCTAACAGTGGCATTAAACACAACACTAAAAAGAGATCAGTTTAAGTTTTACTCTCAAGTTTTCTTTTTTTTCTGTTGATATATTTATTCATTTTAAACACTTTTTCTCAAAGAGGGTTTTGAGAAAGTTTAGACTTTTGGATGGATGATATTGCTAGCATGAAAATGCCAGGTATCTTAAGAAGCATGCTTGGTTCAAGGCTTCTGTAAATGTTTGAGTCAATTTAGAGAGGTACAAAACATAGTTTGACTGAGATTTATTACATGGGGGAAGAGTTTATCAAAATGGGATTGTCGTTTTGATAGGGCCTGGGAACTACATGCTTTTATGTATCTGTTAGCATGCTTGTGCTCTGGAGTTGCTTAGAGGATGCTATACATCAACATTGTATTCTAAGAAAGCACGGACAAAACCTTAGTATGACTATAAAACTTAGTAGCTATAATGCTGTAATATACAAACTACCCTTTCACTCAAAATAAAAGGTAAGTCTTTTTAAAAAATTCAACATTTGAGTAAAAACCATACTTGAGAGGCATAGATTGAGCTTGCAGATCTTCTGGTGACCTGGGAAGTTTAGCACGGCTGCTGAGCAACCATTTCCTTACTGAACAGGTGGACTGTGCTGAGCAGTCTCAAAAAATTAGAAATCTTGCAATTGTCCGCATAAATTTGTGCTAGACTGAGGGCATTGACAGGACCATCGTTCGCTCTTAGCATGTCCGCTGCTGGATGGTTTTGCAGCAATGCCTTTTTCAAATGACTTCATCTAAAAGCATTACTTACTTTCTGGTGTCATTGAAATAAACCTGTAGTTGGAGATGGAAATGCATCAACTATTTTAGTAGAGAAACACAGAGTAATAATTACAATTATGTAGTAAGTCTCTGTTTAAAGAAAGATAGATTTCTTTTCAAAACTGACAGTTCCTTGGTTATTTCTATGTATCTCATTCTCTTAAATTCCTGTTTGTTCCACTGAACAGTAAATGTACAAAAAATCTGACAGTGGGATGGGTAAAATGGGAATTTCATGTATTGTATACCCCTTTTTGTTGTATAATGCTAGCCTGATTATGCCATACAGAAACTGGCAGTACAAGTAGGATGGAAATTTTAAGCTCATGTAGTTTCAGTAATTTTGAGATTGTTTTTGTATAATGTGGTAGTATTTGGTATAGTTAGTATTGGAAACTGTACCTCCTTAAAACTGTTTCATGATGCAGCAGTTACTGGTGAACGACAGGTGTACTCAAGTCATATTTTATTGTGACCTTTGCAAAGCTGTCAGCTTCTAAAAATTAATACTTGCTATCTAACTTTTAAAATCACAAAATAATGAGAATGACTCAGCAATTGAATGTTTAATTAGCTTCAACTTCTGATTTCCAGCTTCATTTTGAGGTGTCTTGTAAATAGACAAAACCCGATGTGATAATTTTGCTAGAACTGGTTGACCAAGATGGTGAAAAATATTAGGCTCCACTAGAATAACCTGTTTATTTCTGTGTTTGCAGGTTCATCTTTGAATAGCACTATTGTCAGCTTTATTTAGGATGGGATGCATTGTGTGGTATCAGAGGCAGGTATAGCTAAAGCCGTATGTCCTTTTATTTTAATTGAGTTGAATTGAGCGCTGAGCTGTTTTGTTTTTTGTTTTTGTTTCTCCTTTTTTTTCCCCCAGCGCTAACAATAGGAAGTTAGTTAAATGATAAATAATGGTTAGAACATCAGAAGCAGTTCATTTTATGCTGATTGCGATAGCACGAAACTCAGAATATAAAAGTGTTTTATCTGTCCCTAAGTCATGGCAGGTAACCATGGCAATCATACAGTTTCCAACAGCTCATGGGAAATATTTGAAACATCTTAAGTGAGCTGTTCCATTAATGATGAAGAATATCAGTCTTTTGCCATCTGTTACATACTAACAGTGTATATGAAAGACCAGCAGTTGTGTGAAACAATTTAAACTGCAAGTTGGAATGAACTTGGCTTGTAATGAAAAACTGCAAATCAGTGTAACATAAAATATGGTACGTCAGACTCTACTTTTCAGTTTTATAGCATAATCTTCTATTATATTGAGATATTAGAATTGAATCTTGAGATATTGAGAGTCTATAAGATTTCCATTATCTAGTCTCATTTTTAGAGATTTGTGATTTCATATTAGCATTTTGCTGTGGGCAGAAACTTGTCAAATTCTCAGTCAAAAAGAATTTCATAAAATATTTTGGGAGACATTAATTTCAGATTAAAAATATTTTCCCAGGTATGTTTTGGTGATGCTGCAATCTGAAGCAGTTGTGCTTGTTAACTGAAATTTTGTGGACTCTTGATCGAAACTATATGCTTTTGAACTGTGGGCTAGAAAATAATTTTGACAGTAGTTTGTGCAGAAAGAGTAATAGATCTATTTTTCAGAAAATATGCCTACAAATTGAAGGTCAGTGCTAGTACGTTAAGTCTCAGTTAACAATTCGTGTACAATATAAGTTTACTCTGCATAAATTGGTGGTAAATGTGGCCAAGATACCCTACAGATGTATATCAGAATCTGTCCATATTTTTTATGTAACTGAGGCCCTCTATATGTAGTACCCTTTCTTTTAACAGGGAAAGAGACATTATTAATCAGTTAGGAAGGGCAATGGATTATGGTTATAGGCAATGTATCCCTGCATGTACTAGTTCCTTTTCTATGCACAGAACACTTTCCTGGATTGTTAATCAGGTGGTGCTAAACATGTGAGGCTTTCTCTTTGGTCAGATTGGAGCTGCTTTTCAAGTACACCGAGGTAATTTCAGCATCATTACAACGAGCGGTAGTAGCTGTCCATAAATAATCCCTCACTCTGAGGATATATGGATCCAAAGAGTTTATCTTTTGAGTTGATAAGAAATTTCAGATCTTGAAAGCAGAGCTCCTGCCTTCTTTGAATACTCTTTTGCCCCCTGTAGTACCATAGGATCAGGGATTAGGCTTATCAAGAATACAGTAGGAGATGTTTTACAAGTAATAGTTAAGAGTCAAATTTCTTCGGGTTTGGTGGGATCATTCAGTCTCCCACCAGACCCAGTCAGAAGAACTGAAAGGGCCAGTTAGCATTGCCTTTTGGTTTTAAAGTTAGTAAGCTTGTGGCCAGTTGTTCAAATATCTTCATGGAAAGATTTGTAGAAACAGCATCTGGGGCCTGACTCAGGAAAATGCCTAACAACATGTGCTCCTGAATTGCTTATGGAAGGATCTAGTATGTTCTATATAAAAATTGAGAAAACCTTAATATAGAACAGTCCGTTTTTTCTGTAGTAATTTCAAATTATGTATAATTTGTGTCCTATAAACAGTTGCAGCTCTTGAAAGTATAGGAACTAAATATGTATAATGCTGGTTTTAGTGCCATTTTTGGTATGTGCTTCTGGAAAAAAAAAAATCACTGCTATAATTATTCAAAATGTATTTTTATGGCCAGATCTGAAAGAACTTACTCTTTTTTGTTCAGAACTCCTGCTAGTGCTGTTTTTTTAAAAAAGCAACATATGTAATAAAGGCAGGTAAAATTCATAAAACATTCTTGCAAATAGAGGCGTTTATGACGGAAAGAAAAGATCTTCATTGTGATTTGGATCCCAGCTGGTCAAATAACTGGCTTGATTATTCAAGACACAAGTTCTTTTTACATGTTAAAGACAAGACCTGCTATTTATTCATCTTACCCATTCCGTTTTTTCTATACATTTATCTTTCCTGAATTTCAGAAAATACCTTTGATCTTTGTAATAAGACCAATCCATATTTTTGAGAACAGGTCTCCTCTTTCTCAGGATCTCTTTTCAGTGAGATCTGGAAAGTATGTGTTTATTTAGTATTGTTACTTTATCTTCCCAT
>VZSC01015873.1:488609-511501 GCA_013398225.1 Steatornis caripensis
TCCTAAAAATGAAACTATAGAATCTAACCTTTAATATTGTGAAAATGTAATTTTAACAAAATTACTTTTTCCCCACAGTACATTCATGTCAAACATACATAAACCTGTATAGTGAATCTTAGGGGAAGATTTTTGCTGTTTCTTGTGTTAATAGATATCTAAGTGCAGATTGATATTGACGGATACAATCTCATATAAGCACCACAGGTATGTACTAAAAGTATGAGGTTTTTTTCACTGATACAAATCCAAATAAAGATCTTTCCCTTTACTTTTTGCCTGTTAATAAAAATATTTTTTACTAGTTGAAATATAAAATGCTAACTAGATTTCAGTTGTAGATAATTGGGTCCAATGAAAAGAGGGTAACAGTTACCTTTTTATAATTTGAGACTGAAAAAATTGGCCAGCGTTTGAACCAATTGTGTTTTTCTATTGCCAATTATTCTCTTTACTGTTTTGTAAGGAACACTCTTTATTACTACAGCAACTTGGCAGTAACAACTGAGCTGTAAAATAATTCCTCTGAGTAACTGACCTGTTGTTGCAAAATACACGTTTAACGATAAAGGATAGACCTACAGCTGAATCATTTTGACCTTGATTTCCATTACTTCTGATAAGGACAGTGGGCCTTAGTACATGGTACAGAATTTCATGGTAGTGTTTGTTTTAGAGGTCAGTTTATATCAGGGTAAAAGAGCATTTTTAACTGTTTTCAAACTGAGTTTAATTTTTGAGATTTTCTGTATTTCGCTTGAATAAATGGCAGGAAAATAGCTATATTATAAGCACTAATTTGATGAGCTGTAACCAGCAAAAATGCATTCCCCCAGCATGTTCCAGCAGTCTTAATTAGAAAACTCCTTTGTGCTGTTATTATCTGTAGTTAATGAGAGCCTTTACAATAACATAAGGGGTAGAAGGTACCTACATTCAGCATTTTGCTCCTGTGTTTATAACAAAGTGCTCCTGCCTGTGAAAGAAGATGTATTTATTTAAATATGTGTAGTACAGAAGTCATAGTAAAAGAATGCAGCTTCTGTTGAGGAGCAAATTTTAACATAATTGAATGAATTTCACTGAAAATACTGTTGAGGAATTGTGACAAAAAAAGCTTAAGCACTAAAAAAAAAAAAAGTGCTAATGAATATGGTACTTTAAAGGAGATTTTCTTGGGGGGTTGAAAATGTAATTGATAGAAGTGATGACAGTACGATCTTGGAAGTGTAGTGGGGATGAGGCCAGTTCTTTGGCATGGCTCTTAAGCTGAGGCTGTCGGCGCTGGGAGCAGGCTTGTAGAGCAAAGCAATGCTTCTCCTTCCTCCTTTATACGCAGTTAAGTAAGACCAGGAGAGACGATCACTCCATAATTGAAATGGTCGCACATGCCAAACATCACTGCTACTCATGCGGTTAAAGCTTTCAAAACGAAAGCTGCTCCACAAACTTTTCCTTCTTCTCTTAGATCTTTTATGTGCTACATTTTCTTGTCTTCTGCCTGGTGGTAGCAAATTCGTGTCCCTACCAATGTGATGATGTGACACTTTAAACCCTTTGAGTGAAAAGATGGGAAGACAAGGCTATTCCTTGAGCAAGTCAAAGAATCCAGTAGGAACAAAAACCTTAGTGAAAAAATAGTATTTATGATAGTCAATTAGTTAATTACTATTGCACTACACTTCTATTTACTATTAGCATTCCATTTTATTCTAATATTATGTGTTGCCGATTATTACAATTTTTGCTTTAACGTTTCCCAACAGCTTGTATAGACTTCTGTTCCACACATTTGTCCAGACTTCGCAGTGCAGCGGGGCACAGAGCAAGCTGTTGCTCTGTTCTGTTTGAGTAGTAACTGTACTCCGTTGTGGAGTACTGGGTGAGTGGCTCTGCAGAGTGGATTGCATGAAGTGTCAACAATGCAGCTTTGTTTTTTGATAAAGTATCAGTTTCCAGGGGTTTTCAGACTTCATTTATTAGTGAATCAGTTAATACTAGGATCACTTGCTACACAATTTGTGTTTGTGTAGTGTGTGTATGTTGCTGAAAAACAATGTGACTGATAAAAAAGAAATAGAAAACCATGTAATGCATAGGTTTGTTTATTTTCATACTGATCTTGGTTATTACATGTAATAATATAAAACTGGAGTCCTAAACAGGGCTGGACATCTGTGTAAGTTCATATCTAGAAGACAAAAAAAAAGAATATGTATTTTGGAACTTTGTGAACTTAATTAAACAACACAAGCACTGCTAAGTTTTTGAAGCCTGAAAGTATGAATGTCTTCAGCAACTATAAATGTTACAGCAATTACAGTTACATGTTATTAAGTAATCACATGAAAATAAAAGATGAGCAGAAAAGACTTCCTTAAATGATAAAAAATGAAGCTATTTTTAGTATGCAAGATTACTTGCCAATATTTGCAAATGTACCTTACTTAACATTGGTTGATTTTTTTTTTTAATTCTATGAATTTAAATTATTACTTCGAGAGATGTCATTCAGAATCTTTTCTCATTTTCTTATGTCTCCTGAAAACGTTGCTGTTTCTAGTAACCTCCTAACGAGAGATAAGAACAGAACAAAATGTCAGTAAAAGTTCTAGGAACTCTGCAGCAGTCCTCCTGAATTTGATGGACCATCCCTGCTTTGATGATGAGTTAGTCTGTTTTATCTAAGGAAGGAATAATCTTCAGATTTGCATCCCATGCTTGACAGCGTAGCTTGAACCTTTTTAATGCAATTAATTTATTCAGTGTTGTCAAATGTATTTATGATCTTTTGTTGGTGAGTTGTCATTCTTTTTGCAAGAAACAAGAATCTGTTTCAATGGCTTTTCTTACACAGATAAATAATACAGATTGGATAGACACATTTATAGATAATAGTCTTCCTTTGAGAGCTGTAATTGTCTAATAATAGTTTTGGCTTCATGCCTAAAGAACATACTCTTACATTTAAACCAGGTGATCAGAATTCCTGCATTTCTGAGGTATAGCATACTGGCTGTAGCACAAACCAGCCAGCACGTGATTTCATTGTAAATATATTACAGTCTTATGTTAGTGTGAAACGTGTAGAGTTTATATTATAGTTCACTGTAACTGCAATCCCTCGCAGGAAAAAGTTCAAGTTAGATGTAAGTTACAGGATGCATGGCGTTGTGCTGTTTTTTACACTTTTAATTTGAAGTCCCTCAGCAGAATGTGGAATTTATAGAATTATTTTATTTACTGGGGCCCTTATGGTATGAAATCCTGAGATCTGGAATACTACAGGAACTTTAGTAAAACATTTTTATGAGTTGTGATATAGGCTTTAAAAAAAGCAATCTATTATATGAAAACTCCATCACAAAGTAGTAATTTATTAACGTAATAATTAAAAAGCTGGAGAAATATTAATCCATTCTGGAGTTTGTGTATCCAACGTCTGAAAAGTAAGAATTGTGAAGAAATTACGAGAATAAGTTGGTATTTCCTCCTGCAAAGACTGGTAATTGTAGATCTCAAAAAGAATTGCATAAATTGTTACAGCACTGCCACTATACTGCTGTTACACACTACCTTTCTAAAATTGTAGTATTTTATGGAGATCTACTATTAGGAAAAAAGTTCTGGTCCATAGAAGAGATACTCTGCCAAGGAGAGAATTCGGCATCCTGTCAATGGATGTTTTTGTGAAGCAAGTTTTTATTAGGTTGCATAATTTTGTTTTATCTCTAAGAATGACAGAGTCGAGGGTTTTTAACATATTGACAGCATATTTCTATAGATATAATGAACATAGATCATCAAAAGATAAAATTTTATGCTTGTAAGGACTGTATAGTTACAGAATTGAAAAAATGTATTTGCGCCATTCATGTTTTTTCCTATCTATTTTTAGGATGCAAAGTTTGTAGAAGAGCGACGCAAGCAGCTCCAAAATTACCTAAGGAATGTAATGAACAAAATTATTCAAACTGTGCCAGAATTCACAGCCAATCCCAAAAAAGAGACTCTTATTCAGCTGATGCCTTTTTTTGTGTAAGTATCTGTCAAGTAGTCAAGAAAATATTAAGCTTTTTAATCACAATTTAATTTAAAATATAATGTCAGCATCTCCAAAATCTTTACAGTGGTGTTTTATCAAATAGAAAGCTCCTGTTCAAATTGCAAGTGCTTTTGTTATATTTAATGGAATATATGACATATATAGTAATTTTTGTTTATTTAAATGATGACTTTGAGCAAAAATCACTGTGTAAAGCTTTCAAAAATATCTAAGTGACCTCAAAATCTGCCTCCGTACATACTTGTCAAACATTAGGTGGTTTTGATTTTGTTTGCTCTTTTTCAGTTTTGTTTTGCTTTTGTTTGTGTGGGGTTTGTTTTTTTGTTTTAAAATTTATTTTGGTGGATGAGGGTGAAGCACTATTGGGGTACTTACTCACCAAATTAAAAAATCAAGTTGCTGAAGCCTTTCTAGCTGAATTTTGCAATCCGCTGATGCCTGTTCTGATTTCATTAATGTTAGTGTTGAATATGTCCAGAAATAGTTTAACACAGTCATCTGTTAAGGATCTCAAACCCTTTGATACACAATCATACAAAGGATATAATCTGTTAAAATCTTTCAATTTTGCTGTAAACATCATTCCTTATAGTATTTGTAAATGATATTTGCAACTATTTAAGAAATATTAATGAAAATTTGTTTTTGAAAGCGACATCAACTTACTTCTTTCACTAATAATTTTTCAGTATAATGTTTTTTCAGTATGACACCTGTACAAATTATGTAAGGATTGAACACACACTCATAGTAAGCCATCATACTAAATTTGTTGTCCACAAGCCTCTGCACAGGGATTGTGCATCCATGCCTGTGAATCCATAGATAGATCAATTTGCAGAATGAACACCAGTTTAGAATTTATATGCTCCAGTAGAAGCTGCACTATTTGCATGGTCTTGTGCAGAGTTTCAGATTTGCAAGTTGAAACTTTATTTCAAGAAAGCTGTATTTTGCAGAAAATACCAAGATATATTTTGTGGCATTCATATTTTTTCAGTTTTTCCTGGATTTGAAAAAGCAAAAATCAATTTGATGAGACACCTTGATGATGTTGTTATAAATGGCAAAATGTTGTTTGTAGGGACAAACGTCTCAAGAGACCTATTTTGTAGGATTTGACTAAGGGCTGTAAAGATCGAAATGGTTTCAGGTACTTCCAGTTGAGGGGCCCATACGTGGCTTTTTGTTAAGTAATGTTAGAGAAGTTGTCCTTCATGTTGTACTTCATTTTGTTTTTTGAAGAGGAGGGCAAATGCAAAATACATTTGCAATTAAATTTTCAACTCAAATATTTTTTACTCTTCCGGTCCAATTACATTTTATTTTAAGATGGTTAAGTATAGCTGTGTGAAGAAGAGAAGTGATAATTTCGTGTCAACTTCATTTCATAACTTGCTGCTTTAAATGTAGAGCAGAAAAATAAATCCTGAACAGTGTGCTATTTAAGGTCTCACCTTTTCATTGGCTTATTATAACGGATTATTCCGAGTTCCACACAGACAAGCGGTAATGCAGAATAACATCCATAAGTCTAGGCTAGCTAGTTTTTCCTCCTGAACCAGTTTGCTTATGAAAGAAATTCAATTTCAAGCCCTGTGGGGTATAAGGTATTTTCATAAATGATGATTATGGTTTCAGGTGTACATTGAGTTGCTGTAGTAATTATCATTACCTCAACAGTACAAGCAGTCATAAAGATAGCAACGTAACTAATATTAAAATATGACAAATGTGGACAAATCCACATACTGTGGATATTCCAGTTAGAAATACTAATTTGAAGGTTTGGCCTTAATCAGTGGAAAACCTATTCATAGTAGCAGTTCATTACCTGAACTGTGATACATCACTTACATGCTTTAACCAAAATTTCTTTTTTCAGATTTTTATTTAATTTCAGTTATTAGAATTTCACGTATTTTAAAAAAATTCTGTCATTAATTGTATGTCAACAGTGACAATCCTGTGAGATTACAACTATGAGGTGATACAGTACTGACGTAAAAGCGATGATGTTACTTTTCAGATTTTTTTTAACCTTAATGCACTGTTGTTACAGAAATATTTTATTGCAATATCTTTTTATTCTACTTTGAGAAATGACATTTCAAGAATACTTTATAATCTCTTAGCCGCTTATGTTAAAAACAGGAAGGGAAAACAAATTTCCTTTTATTCCTCAGCCCTACACAATTAACTTGCTTTCTGGTAGTTAATCTCAACTCTTCTGTAAGTGGGTAAATAGAATTTACCTGTCATGTTTTTGTTTATTTAAAAAACTGCCAGTTATGAGGACCTGCACAGGAAAAGGTTCAAAATCACAACCCCACATAATGGGTTCTACCAATGATGCACAAGTCAGAATAAAACAGCGTTACCCTATTCTGCTGATGTAAAAAAAAAATCCAAAACCAAACAAAAAACCACAACTCTATTTCTTCAAATAAATGTAATGAGCTGAATGAGATAGATATGATTAATTTCACAGAAAGAGCAAAGTTTCATTGAGAAGGCAGCATATCTAAGTAACATGTTTTCTCAATATGGGTACAATTTAGTATGTGAAACATTGTGACACAAAGTAAAGCGATTATCTCTAAGGAAAGAAATTTGTTAAAGGATATTTGCTCAAAGAAATTTGCCATCACCATTTGTCATCAATCTGTAAACACCAATATGGTACACTGCACTGATGTAAGCTTTTTTGGGTACAGCTATACAATAGATTGCAAAAAGACTGATTATTTTCAGAGGGTTTTTGTGCTTTTGGCACTTTCATAATTCTCAACACATTGCATGAAGCAATGGGCTGTAGTGGATTCAAGAATATTCTTTGATACCTGGACATTATGTCAAAAGTTTCTGTTCATATATGTATCCGAATTATTTCCTTGGAGCTTTTTCTCAAATAATAGATGCATCAGCATTCGCTCTTATCTAGAGTAGATAGTTCTCTGTGGGAATAATAGTGGGATTCTGGAATGGCTTATCTGTTGAGCAAAATGACTATATACCTCATCTGTAGCAGACAAAGTAGATTTTTAATGCATTTTTCTACTGAGATATCAGACTCTTCCTCTGCAGCTAGAGCAGCAGTATTAAATGAATATAAAGATCTTTCAGAGAGTGAGAGAAGGAGCACATTTTAGAAAGTATCATCATTGCTAGGCTAGCATTTGAATTGTCAATGTCGTTTATTTTCTGAGAGTCATGACCTGGCACTGTTGGTGAGTAAGAGAATGCATCTAACAGAAAATGCATTTCAGTTCCACTTCATATTGCCAGCTTCTCCAGTATTGTTCTTCCTTATGGATGTTGAGCTTTGTCAACAGGAGATCGTGAACATGCTGGACTCTGTGAAGTGTTTATTTCATTATTCAGTTGTAACCTCTGCACTGTACCTTCAATTCTTCTATTCAGTTGGGTTTAATAATATTCTGGTTAAATAATATTTTCATATAAACCACTGTAAATACATATAATAATTCAGTTATTTAATTTGTGCTTTATAGCACAAATGTGTGTATATTTGCTGATTACATCTTTCTTAATGAAAGAGCAGCTATAAAACATTGAGATATTCGGCATAGGACTGTGCTGTAGAGAGTAGTGATACCTCAGTCTAGGAGAAAAATTTGCAGTCTTAGTATGTATAAAAAGTCTCTAGGGCATCAGATCTGTCTATGGAAGGAATGCAATATAAAGCATGCAATGAAATTTAAAATAAAAAAAAAAATCTGGTCTTAATGAGTTTCTTCTCAGTGGAAAATTAAATGACCATACTTTAGTGTGAAAATGAAAAATCCCATGAAAGTTTTGTCTGATTAGGCATCCTATAGATAGAAATTACAGGGTCAGTTTTAATTAATCACTTTGAACATCTGATTTAAGTCCTAGAATATGATTATGGTGAACAGAAAATAAGATTAATGTCTCTAAGACTGAATTCAGTGATTATTAAATGCTGGAAGGAATATTGCCAAAAAGTTTTGTTGTGAGGTTGTTCCTTTGGGGATTTCTCCCTTCCAAGTGCAGAGATTTCATACAATCAGGCACAGATCTGATAAGGCAAAACATTTTTATTGATCCGTATTAAATAGCCTGTCACTGTTATAAAGAAATTAATTAATTTTATTTGGAAACTCAGATACAGTTAACAGTTTGCAGTAAAATAATGTGAATCAGTTTGCTAGCATTTCTCTTCATTATTGTATCAAATGCTAGTGGTTAATCATGGAAATGTAATTTGTTTTGATTCCTTATGCTGTGAACTGTCATTAATGTATTCTTTCTGTTGTCGATCTCTATAATCTGTAATCTCAGTTTGTATATTTTTCAATTTTAATGCTGCATTAGCTCAGTCACAGGTTTGGTCAAATAGTTTCCTTTATAGTCCACTTTCATGTCTTAATGTATAAAAGAGACCCTGGCTCTGCTGATTTGTCTGTCTGTATGCTGAATAACAAGTTCTTTGTAATAATAAAATTGACATCACAAGTTAAATTTTCCAGTCCATGCAGAGAAAAACCTAAATCAAGATTTGGCACTGCTGAATTAGATTGCTGCATCTGCTAGCTAGTGGAGGCCTGTCTGTTAATACTTATTAAATTAATATTTATTTGCACTCATGATTCGTACATTACAGATAAATAAAACTTGTTACAACAAGTACACTTGCGTTTTGATCACATTTTTAGTAATCTATCTGAAAAATATCACACACATTAGCTCTTTATAAATACATATATAGGAATGGGAGGGATCTTTGGCAACAAGCATCACAATTCTTTGGACCATATAACTGAGTCTTTCAATATAAATCATCATAATAGGTTATGTGATTTCAAGTATGTAAAAAGTGAAAAAATGTAAAAAGTTGTGAAAAGAAACACTAAAACGTTGTGATATTCCATTTTTCTATCTCTGTGATTTCTGTATCAAATGTCCTAATTTTTTAGAAGATAAATCTTTTCTTCCCATCGTCCTCATAACAGGCACAGTGGAATACAAGAAAAATAAGAAAAAACTTTTTTTACTGTAAGGGTGATGGAACATTCCAACAGGTTGCCCAGAGGTTGTTGACACTCCATCCTCGGAGATATTAAAGATTTGGCAGGACACAGTCCTGGGCATCCTTGTGCAGGAGGATTGGCTTGGCAATTTCCCAAGGTGCCTTCCAACCTCAAATAGTCTGTAAATCTATGATGCCCCAAAATTTCCACCTGCAATTTTAACTTGAGTTGTGTTTTACATAAACCCTGCACAAAGAAATGTTAGCTAAATTTACAGCTGGTCAAACAGATATTATAAGTGAAGAAAAAAAAGCCTAAACAGTGTGAAACTACTAAAACACGTACTCTGCTATGAATAGCTATGCGATGCTATTCAAATAAGAATACTGCCACTTTATTGACTTTTTTGCTTTGGCAATGCAAATGTTTGAATTAAAATATATGCAAGAATGGTGTAAAAGGAATTTTGTGAATAATTTCACAGATTACTATGCTGAGTATTTTTTAAATCTCTTTTTCTAGGCCACAGCTACATGTTAAAACAGTTTCTGGGTAACTATTAATTGTATGTTCTGCTGAGCTGCAGAGCTGGACATTTATTCTGTTGTGGTAGCTGCTCAAACATTCGCTTTAAAGAAAGCAGAGTCTGCTCAGTAAATCATCAGAAAAGAGACTAGAGCAGGTTCTGAGAAACTGTTGTCTGCGGGATGTGTTTGAACACGAGAAGAGTCAGCAGTTTTCCATGATGATTAGAGGATTGTAATGTTCAAAAAATATGTTGTCTTCATTTCACTGGATGACATTACTGGCAACATGTTTGATAGCAAAAGTTGTGCTCCTTAGGTGTTTTGTGTCAGTTGCCTTTGAGTCACAAAGCTAATTGTAGTAAAAAATTCACTATTTCTGCCTCCCTCTCTCTCATTTTGTAAATGCTTCCTCCCTCCTGGAAGGTAAAGTTAGGAGAAGCACGATAGAAAGATACAGGTACCAGCTGGCAGGCAAACTTCAGTACCAGCCAATCAACCACTGAAAAAAAAAAAGTTGCCCTGGAAATATTAATCTAAGATTTATTTAGCACTAAATAGCATGTAGAGCCAAATATTTAGTTTTGGTCTACTTATTGGGTTGAAGAATTTTGGTTCAGTTTGTATTTTGAGATTTTTCTTGTGATCTCTATTTCAGTTGCAATTGTCAGTGTGTCATTGAGAACGTTCAAATGTGTTAAAGGAATGAGAGGTAAAATGAATGTTAACTTCTATACAATACAATTGCTAGTATTAAAATGTTGCTTTCAAGCATAAATGAAATAAATCTTTTAGGAAATCACTGTGAGATTCCTCTGAATGTTGTATCTGTGAATTCATTTTAAAGAAATCGAAAATTGACACTTTCAAAGTTACTTTTAAAATCTTTTAGGGGGGTAAAAACATTTTCTCAGACTTAAAGTTAACTACAAACTACTCTGTCAGTTGTATTTCATTCAATAGCTTCATCTCTCAACAAGGGGTAGTTTACTATGCAGGAGGTATGGGCACTGTTTAAGTATAAAGAATGAACCAAAACCTCTTCACAAAAACATTTGTGGTGTTTTAAATAAAATCTTTGCATACATAGACATTAATATATTTATATATAAAGGCAGAGGAGAAAATCCTTTTAAAACATTGCTTTTACTGTGTTCTTGCCCAGTGCCAGTAGAGATGAGGTTTTCATGAAGTAATAAAAATTTTAAAGGAATTTGAGGTTTATAAATTTCTCCATTTGCAGGACTTTAAATCTCGATCTCAAATAAGGTGAAAAATGTTTTTGTAATCTTACTCTGCTCATGTCATGTTCTAATGTCCTCTGCCTCATTTTATGATTTATAAGAAATCAGTTTTATAGCTACAGAGAGGTTTCTAAAACATTCTAATTATTTCCTCCCTTTTGGACTTGCTTAGCTGGACTGACCATGCTGTATTTATAGCAGCAGTATAGCTCTTATATTTAACTAGCCTTTTTGGATGAAAAGCTACACAAAATGATTCTATGAAAAAGCAAAATAAGTCTAAAGTCTGCTTCTCCAGCATGTAAACAAAATAGCAGAAATGATAGTTAAACAGAATTTATGCATTGAATGAATGGGAATCTCTCCTCTTATTTGAATTCCATACTATCTGTATATAACATAAATAAGAAAAAGCCTACACACATACCTACACCTATATCAACCCAGCAGTGAATGTGTTTATGATTTTATTCTGCTGAAAAAGTTAGCTTGAAATATTTCCAGGTATTAATAAAACTATTTATATGTGTCTGCTGAATTCTCATGGAGATGATTCCTTTGACCTCCATGTAGTTAGGGGATCATTAATTAGTTTGTTAGTTAGGCATTGCATCAGTTATGTATGTTGGATATGTGGTGTTTAGTTACATATGTGTTTTGGGAAATACTAGTAACATGATTTTCAGTGGTGCCCAGCAACAGGACAAGGGGCAATGGGCACAAACTGGAGCCCAGGCAGTTCCACCTGAACATGAGGAGGAACTTGTTTAGTGTGAGGGTGACAGAGCACTGGCACAGGCTGCCCAGAGAGGCTGTGGAGTCTCCTACTCTGGAGAGATTCAAAACCTGCCCTGACGCGTCCCTGTGCCCCCTGCTCTGGGGGCACCTGCTTTAGCAGGGGGGTTGGACTGGGGGATCTCCAGAGGGCCCTTCCAACCCCTACCGTTCTGTGATTTCCATACCGGATTTCTGTCTTGCACATTCTATAACACATGTTGGGGCTGCAGTTGCAGCCCAGAAGTTCTTGGAGTAGTTGGAAATGAGACAGCCAAATTGTCCTGTCCATTCAATTTGCAGTGTATGTGGTGCCAGTATTCTGTTGTTAGAGCATTATAAGATAAACAGTAAGATTAAAAACAAACAAACAAGCAATCCGTGAAATACTGCAAAACAATATTGATGCAAAGTAAGAATGCAAAAAGTTTTAAATGCAATTTTGAATATGTTAATTTCTCAAAAAATGAGTTGGTGATGGCATGACGCATCTTAAAGCTATTAGTGTACATATCTGTGGCTTCTAACAGTTACAGTATTCAGCTGATGCATCCTGAAGTGTTGTGGCTAGTGGCCAGATTTTTACCTGACTGCATCCTTTGAAGTGGCAGCTTGTGTTACCAACTTGTTGCTGAATGACTTCAGTATCTCTTTAATAGATCTCCGTTATGTCTATAACAGTAAGTAAGCACTCTGATAGAGGAATATAATTTACGTGAACAAACTGGGAATAGCATTTGCTTAAATATATGACTTTTAATTAGTAAAGCACCTCCTAATGCCTGAAACATGCTAATGAAACTAATTTATTGCTATGTTAATTGATTGGTCTACTTATAAAACTATGTGGAGACATTACACAATATTTATCTTCCAATAGAACTGTGTTGCCAAGCACCAATAATTGTTGAAGTAAAAATATCTTAGATATCTAAAATTTGATTAGCATGTTCAGAGAATGCAAGACGTTCCGTTGCAAAAATCTGCTATTCTTCTGAGGAATTTTTGCTGATGATAGAATTAAAATATTTGAATTGGAGTGGATTGTTCTTAACAAACATATAGTCGTCTGACTGTTATTCTTGGTTTCTGCATTCCTCACTTTGTAACTGACAGTTTTGGTTTTAGTCTCTCATAACCTATGAGGCTTGACATCAAACTTAAAAAAAAAGCATCATGCGTGTTTTGATCTAACTGAAATGTGAAGAAGTAGGGCAGAAATTGTTCGGTGAAAGTATATGAGAATTCATACTTTCATCTCCCTTCTACAAGGAAAAAGATTATAAAATTGTAGTATGGTGTTACATTGTCTTTTTTTTTTTGTTTGGGCACATATTGACATTGAAGACGTGTGTTACATGGCATTCTACAAATCTATTACATTTTCCTTTCCCTGCTCTGAGTATTGGAGAGGGTTTAGGCATGTTAGAGGAAAATGAGGAAGGAAAAAAATATACGAGGAGGAGTAGAAACGGTGATAAAGAGGGCAAGAATAAGCGGGGAGTGAGAGACACAGGATGCTTATTGTTAAAAGGAAGATGGCTTAAATATAGTAAAGAAGTACAGAGAAATACTGGTGTCTGAGGCTTACTAGAAGCACTTGGCTTTATAAAGCTAGTTTTATACAAACAAATGAGGATGATGTTGCAGTTGTTGATTTTGCAAGTGATCTATCTGGGATTTGACAGCTTATTTGTGAAATAATTAAAACTTTGATCCTGACTTTAAAGTATAGGATACTAAAAACTTGAATAGTCATTGGAAAAATGTGTGCAGTCTGTCAGATACATTTGTTGCAGTTTGGATACTCCTTTCCATGCAGTAAAGAACTGACTGGCATCTTCCTATTTTGTTCAGACCTAGGGTTTGCAAAATTATTTCTTACTTTATTACAAGTGGTTGGTCTTTTAAAATGGTCTGAATAAATGCTAAAATCTGTAAATCGAGCTTGGAAAAGTCCATTATCTGTGGAAGATGATTACCTCCATAATGCAAACTGTAGCATAGTTTTATTCTATTGTATGTGAAAGACATTGCAGGAGAGTTAAGGAAGCTCTGTTTTAACTTACATGGTACATAATTGACCAAATCTGTTTTCTTTGAGGATTTTTCCAGCACACTTGCAGAATTGTAGAATCATGGAATAGTTTGGGTTGGAAGGGACCTTTAAAGGCCATCTAGTCCCAACTCCCCCTGCCGTGAGCAGGGACATCTTCAACTAGATCAGGCTGCTCAGAGCCCCGTCCAACCTGACCTTGAACGTTTCCAAAGACGGGGCATCTACCACCTCTCTGTGCAACCTGTTCCGGTATTTCACCACTCTCATTGTAAAAAATTTCTTCCTTGTATCTAGTCCAAATCTACTCTCTTCAGGTTTAAAACCATTGTGCCTTGTCCTATCACAACATGCCCTGCTAAAAAGTCTGTCCTCATTTTTCTTATAGGTCCCCTTTAAGTACTGAAAGGCTGCTAAATGGTCTCCTCAGAGCCTTCTCCAGGCTGAACAACCCCAACTCTCTTAACCTTTCCTCACAGGAGAGGTGTTCCATCTCTCTGATCATTTTTGCGGGCCTCCTGTGGACCCACTCCAACAGGTCCACGTCCTTATGTTGAGGGCCCCAGAGCTGAACACAGTACTCCAGGTAGGGTCTCACCAGAGTGGAGTAGAGGGGCAGAATCACCTCCCTTGAGCTGCTGGCCATGCTTCTTTCGATGCAGCCCAGGATATGGTTGGCCTTCTGGGCTGCGAGTGCACATTGTCGGCTCGTGTCCAGCTTTTCATCCACCAGTAACCCCAAGTCCTTCTCTGCAGGGCTGCTCTTGATCCCTTCATCTAGCCTATCACATAGCCTGTATTGATACTGGAGATTGCCTGGATCGTGAGGTTCACACAGGCCCATTCCTTGAGGTTGTCAGGGTCCCTCTGGATGGTATCTCATCCCTCAGGCCTGTCAGTCACTTGGTGTCATCTGCAAAGTTGCTGAGGGTGCACTCGATCCCGCTCTGTCATTGATGAAGATATTAAACAGTACTGGGGCCCTTTTCGAGTCGAGTTTTGATTATGCCTGGTTCCCAGTTTGCACAAGGCAATTATTTTGCATATGTCAGTTAAGAGTGTGTGTATGGAAAAACCACTTCCTTGAAATACTTATGGAAGATGCTGCATGTGCTGAGAAGAATAATATATCTGTACGAGCAAGAAATTTTATTTGCTTTTCTCCCTTTTGATGCCAAGGGGCAGTTTGCAGTACAGAGATGCCATTAAAAGTATTGTAGGGAGAAAAACTCCTTAATCATATTTGTGATCAAAGCAGTGATATATCCAAATTGGTGTTCAAGTTCCTTGTGTTCCCCCCTCCTCCTCTGCCGTGCCTATAGTGTGGCATTCTTTAACCATTTCACGTTTGACAGAATTGACATCTTCCTCATCAATCTTTTTTCAATGTGCAATTTTCTTTTGATAACCATTCTGAGTTCCAGCCAAAGAGTTTTCAGTCCTTGACGTCCTAATTTCAGGATAGTTATCATGGCAATACTATTAGCCGCATTCACAGTGTTCAGACAGTTGCTGTAGATGGAAATATATTCCGAACACCCATCAGCACTCAAGATACCTGCTGACTTCAACTTGGTTCTGCTGTTAGTAGTTTTACAGAAGTTGGCAGTCAAGTAACTACTCACTGGAGCTTAAATGACAATTTTTAATCAGGAAGAATATTATGCATAGTTACTAATGATTTATGGGAGGCACATAAAATTATTAACAAGATCTGCTTTACTTACAGATGTAATCCTTTACATTCAGATAGAAATTAAAGCAAAGTGAAAATTTGGAGTTAGAATATATGTTCTCGTATTTTTTAAATTATTTTAATAGTTGTTAATCTTTTTCTCAATTGTTGAAGTAAAAAATACTAGAAACTCTCTTCCATTTTCTTAGTTCTTTATTCCCCTCGGCTGCATTTCTATAGTTTACCTTTATTTTTCCAGCAGTTGGTCTTATTAAGATAAATTTGCCAGCAGTGCCCAATGTAAGTAGTTTTACTCAGGTGAAAGAATATGTTTATGTGCACATGTCTGACTCCTGCCTGCCTCTTTTCCTTGCTCTTACTCACACTTTCTTGCTCTCACTTGCATTTTCTCAGTTTTTCACTTTTAAGGCAGTGCTGAGCCAGAAGTGTTTCAGTATTCATTATAAGTACAATTTAAAACATTTTCTCCTGCACATTATGGGTTACAGTGAAAGTATTACAGAAACACATCCTTCTAAACTCACCTAATGAAACGCTTCAGTGTTGTATTGTTCCAGGACTAAGACACCTCAAAGGAAAGGCCTTTGTCATTTGTTTGCCTTGGTGTGATGCTCAATGAAACTGGTATGTCATACATCAAGTCCATAGTACTGAAGGGTTTTATGTATTATATTTATTGCCTCATTATTGAGTCTTGCTATGAAAAAAAATCAACTTCACTTTCTAATAGTATGACTCTTACACTGATTACCATCTCAATAAAGACACTGAGACTTGCTCTGCAAAGTTAATTGCTACAAATTAATTGTTCAACAGGCCTCACAAATAGGTATTTATGAGGATATTTCCATCATGTAGATTTTTGTCGTGCTTGTTTGTATTCAAAGTGACCTTTACGGTGCTTATGAGAAGAATAATTTAGTGTATACTGTACTGGAATCGAATACTCTCCAGTCACCATTGGAAGCATTTGAGGGCTTGTGATCTTTTACAGTTGCCTCTGAATAAACTCTTGTTTAATGCTGCCTGAGAAAATGAGAATGTTAAAACAGGCAATACTGATATTTTACATCTCAAATTGTTGAAACAAATGCGAGAGAGGATATGGTATGATATTTCTTTTACATGTGTGGAAATGTATGAGAAATGGTCTCCATTGCATGGTTCAAAAGAATGGGGCAAAACTTTAAAGCAAGTAGATTGACAGTAACTTTATATGTTGCTGTTGGTAGCTAAAGCTCTAAAACAGATGGAGATTGTGTTGAACAAAGCCATGTTCAACGTTACAGCAAACTTCGGTTCTGTACAAAATGAACTTTTAACTGTGCTGTGCATTTTCTGATGGGTCTATTTCCATGCATCTTTTGCCAATAATAAAAATGGCTATAAGAGTTAGTGAAAATGCCAAGTTGCCTACCATGAAAATATTAAATCATCAATTTACCTATTTTTTTTCATTTAACACCTTTATAACATGCAGAAATAGCTTAATGTCACTTCAAGTCCCTTTTATTACTCTTGATTATGCCTGGTTCCCAGTTTGTACAGGGCAATTATTTTATATAAACATTTTTCATAATCTAGGAAACTCGGGTCGAGAAGGAATGCTGATCAGTTTAACTAAGGAACTTGTTGGATCAAGATGCTTTTGAATGTTTTTTTTGATTGGGCCCCAGGAATTGTGTCATCACTTTCTGTCATTTTCTCTCCCTGTTAACAACAGTCTTAGTAGCAAAAGATCGTTCTGAGAGAAGAGTTGTCATTCTCAGTAGCGTTTACTTCTTCCTTTTTGTCTTGCTCTTTTACTGGTTGCTCATAAGCTCAGCAAATCTTTAGCAAAAGACAGGTTTTCTAAACTTTGCAGTTTGTCCCTAACATGCTTAACTCGTATCAGTGTGAGAAGAGGTTAAGGTTTTTCTCCTAAAAGCAAGCTGGTTAAAGTTTTGTGTCATTACAGCAGTGATCCTGTTTCCTTGGTAACAAGCAAGTCACATGCACTCGCTTGTTAAAAAGTGAACTTGGTATATATTCAGGCATTTCTGTACTGCAACAGGTGGTTCTGAACTTGGTAGTGAAAAATGGACTGTACAGCCAGTAAAGAAAGTTTCTGTTTTGAGGCTGGGCTAAACAGAGAGAATACATTTGTAATTCTCTTCTTTACTTTGCAAGCGACATTAAATTAAACCAGAAAAGAGACTTGCAAAAATGTAATTTTAATCTCTGCCATCCCTGTTTTTTTGTCTTCTAGTTCTCAGCTTTTATTCTAAATACACATTTCTGTCAATGAGGTAGTAATATAACAATGAATTGTAATGCTGAGTACTCAAAAGTACAGGTTAACTTACACCAATAAAGTCAAATCTTTAATATGTTTCAGAATTAAATCAAAACAGCTGAGATTGTAAATTGTCTTGCGTAAAAACAAGTTAGTTGGAAGACTGATGTATTTGAGTCCCACTCCTTTGAAGTCCAGTTGTAAAAAAGCTCAATGAGCTGTCCATTTTCTCTGCTGGGATTTTTACCGCAAACATTAGCCCGGTAACTGAGAATAATACTGCTTAAGACTGTAAATTGTAAAATGTAAGATATAACTGCCATCCGTTCCCAAATATGTCTTACACAGATATGAAGTCAATTTGTAGAGCAAGACAGATATTTAAGATAAATGTGGAGATCACTTGTTATTTTAGTAGAAAGAGGCAACTAGTAAGTTTTTAGACATCCAGCCGTCGCACTGGAAGAATATATAAAACCCTTGCAGAGTTCTATAGTTTAGGGTCTAACTGTAAATCAGCTAGTTTTCTATTGCCCATCAACAAAACCACATCATTTATATCAGTATACTTACTGCATATTCCCCTAATTGGCCAGCGTTTGCCAAGGTGGATTAGGTTAGCTAAAACATAAACTATTTCTAATTATAAGCATGCAAAAAAGCCCCGCTTCTATTTTGTCCATACCTAATTCATAAACAATAGATCCAATATTCTTTAAAGCTCCTTATGCTGGTTTTGAGTCTGGAACAAATTTTGGCATCCTAGCTATGAAAAGTGGAATACTAGAGATGCTAATATAATTAAGCGTGCAGTACTTCAAAGTACTGTCCTGATTCTTGATAGCATGAAAGCATTTTACTATGGAATAAGGTATTGAACAATCAGTTTACCTTTTTTTTGCTTTCAGCAACGTTGAGAGCCATCTTGAAACCTTTTCTTTGTAACATGGCATGAGTTTCCTAAGTGAATAAAAGAATAAAGTTGTTCTTGTCAGGCTAGCCATATGATAGCTTTACCTGCCATTCAAATACAGAATTAATGTGTGTTTTTTGTAAGCATTGTGGTTTTGTACCAATGTGCTCACTTTACCCTCTTTTTACTGTCTATAAGCCGTGGATAATATTTAATTAATGACATGCAGGAACAGAATTTAATGCAAGAAAGTGTCATTATCGTCATATGTTAGGGTGCACAGCACAGTGTCTAGGTTCTACTTTAAATTAATTTAACAAGAGTACAGAAAACCGGAAAAGTCCGGATTGCAACAGTAGGCAGTTGTTCACCAGAGTTGTTCTTTTAACTGGAGTGACTGGTCCAGTAAGAACTTTCAAGTGAGGTTTACGGTCTGGAGAATTGTACTAAAAATGCCTTAAGCTGGTAGCTTTCACAAATATATTTTGGAAGGTAGAACAGTAAAGTAAAAATGTATCAAAGACTCAGTAGGATTTCCTCACAAAGACCAGGCAGTCCAGTGTCACACTGTGATTGAGGTCTGCGTAACTGAAAACCTGAGAGAGTCAACAGGGAGTTGTGGTCTATATTGTAATAAAGAAAATGTGAAATGAGGGCGAACTGAAACATGAAGCAGGTGAATTGATTTGAAAGAGGACTTGATGTGTAGGTTGTTAATGCAGGAGGGGATTGGTTTAGATGGAGAGCTGTGAGAATGACTTGACTTCTGGGCAACAGATGTCTGACTCAGCTACGTAGAATCAATTCAGCACAAGAGTTTGTTGAGAGAAGAATTAGGTATAAGGAGAAGAGAAGCAAATAGCTGGGAAAGTACTGGGTGATAAACTGTTGTGGCTGTTGATGTGGTTTAATAGAGAAAGAAAAACTGGAGAAGATGGGGAATAAGAGAATAAATGAGTGGAGTAAGAGTAGAGGAGCGCTATATAAAATAACCGAAGCAAGAGACTGAATGAGACCGTTTGGGCTGAACGAAGAGAATGTATCTGAACCTGAGGTGAAAAAGGAAGACGGTGGGAAAGAATGAAAAGAAGGAAACATAGGAACACTATCTTATGGGATTTATTTTCCTTTATTGGGTTTTGTGCACACAGAAAAGAAGCCGTTTCATTAGAAGCGATTAGGATTTGCTTTAATTTATTGAAATGGCAATGGTAGCTGAAATAGCAACGAAAGAAGAGGTTGTTCATCATAGGCATAGAATTTTTACTTAAACACTATGTAGAAAGTATTTTGTCTTTCCTTTGAAAATAAGCCTTGACAAGAAAATATACATAGGTGATTCTGGTATTTTTAAACATTCTTACTGGGTATAAAGATTCAACTCCACCTAGGATCTTGGTATGGGAAGGTCTGGTGCAATGAAAATTCTACATTCAGTTGTTACCCCATGTATAGAGCAAAGTAAAGGACTGGCAAGAAGAGATTCCTCTATTTTCTAAGTCTGACCAGCTTGGTGGTCATTCAGTGTACCTGTTCTCTCGGCACTGGGACGAAACTTTGTCTTTCTTCCTGTAATCCTCACATCTATAAGCTCCCATTCTCTCTCTCCTTCTCATACCCTGAATATATTTTTGCAAAGTGCCTTTTTTCTTCACCTAGCAAATAACTTAACTTCCTTTTAACTAAGGAATGACAGGTTTTTAAGTTGATAATTTTCTAACGATGATTTTTTTTTTTTTTTCCAGAATATTGGCCTTGTTACAGCCAGGCCAAATTATATTTACTAATTACAGCTAGCATGGCTTAAGTCACATTTAACTTTCATACCTCTGGTTTTAACTCTTTTCCAATGCTGTTAAACACAACTTGAATATACAAGCTGAGCTGAGAGTTAGTGAGATTACAGCATCACCAGTAACGGGCAATTAAAAGCTAAGCTGAATTTTATTCAGAATATTTAAAGTTCTTTTTATTTAATATTTGTCTACCTCCAATGAAGAAGATGCTTTTGTATTTAACTAAAATTTGAAGTTTCCCAAATGCTGCCATGTATGTTTTAGGCTTCTGAGGAATCTTTCAGCATAATTCAAGATGTCTAAAAATTCCAGGTTTTGTTTTTTTTTTTTTTACTACTAGAAACTTGGAAAATGCACAAGCAAATGTCTTCTGTCCTCTGTAACTTCATCGCCTGTATTCTTTTAAATCAATTTTTGCTCATATAAGCATTCAGTAGATTCTAGGGTAATTCATAAATTGATTTCTTTTTCCATGCAGCAGTATATATACCCTGCTCATCCTGAAACATTAGAATCCGTATCCGTATTTCCTCAGTAAGAAACATTTTCTTTGTCCAATTCTAAAACTCTGTTGGCTCTGTTTACTGGTATCAATATACTGTAAGTGAGTATATGAAATTATGAAATGTGCATGTGTGGGCCATATATGCATCCTCACAAAATTAAATCTATGTGGCAATTTTAATAGGATTTAAAATACAGACGTTTGTGATATTGTCTGTATCAGGCTACTGTGCTCATTCTGTAGGGCTAAGGTATGAACTCTATGGAAAAATACAGGAAACTAAAACACTTGCCTATGTAAGCTAATGAAAAACTCTTCCAGATGCAATATTATGTCTGATTCTGACCATATTTGTATCTCTGGTTCATTGCGGCATTCTGTTAGTCTTTTAGTTGTGTGCACTGCTCAGTCTATGCACGTTGCGTAGCTCAGCCAGGCTTGCCCTGAGCCTCAAAGTCTGCCTGTCAACTCAATTTACCAGTCATTGTTAAATGAAGTCTCATTGAGAGCTTCAGATAGGTGTATTCTCAGTTCAGCAGCCTCTGCAGTGGGATAATGTGCTATTTGTATTGTGTTTATCTCCAAAGGGAATGCCATAGTGTTATACTTAAATCCTGGATAAAACAAATGTGTGTTTTAGTTCTTGTACAAAATGATAATCAAGAGTTACAAAGTATAGCCATGAAAATAGTAAAATACAAAACAATGTACATAAGACTACTTTCCATTAACTTCCTAGTCTGCGTCTAATTACAAATGGTTGTAAAATAATAACATTTGAAATTTTTACATTTGAAAGAGATCAACATCTCTGCAGGACTGATAAAAACTTTTCTTGTAAGCACGTTGAATGTATTGCTACTGCAATTGCTAGGAAATCTTACAGGGCATTTCCTTTCTTCCTTCCCTTCAAATAACAGAAATGACCAAAGTTTCAGATTTTTTTTGTGTTCATCAACAAGTGTACATGATTTGTAAAGAAAGCTAAGTCTGATACTCTTGTTTGCAATTGTCTAGTTATTTCTTTTTACAATGTAAAATAGTTTCTGGCATGATTACTTGAGTAGGATTCTTTAAAAATAATTCCTCCGATAATATACATAATTTAATGGAAAAGGGTTTTATTTTCTGTGTATTTTCCTAAATTCTCTAGTAAATGAGACTAGACATGTCTGGGCACTTTATTTCCTAATTATCCTCTCTTTCCATAACAATTTGCCCCATTATTCTGCTGGAGCTCAGTTTTCCAGAGGGGAAGAGCGCATAGGAGTTTGTAAAGCAAACAATCAACAGTTGAGAATGTGCTAAAACGTTGGGATTGTAAGCAAGTGCAGATGCCTTAATGTTTTTGCTCTCCCTACTGCATGATGATGTCTACCTTTCAACATGTAGGAGCTCTCATGCTGTAAACTACCGAAGCTGTATCTTTCTTTCCCTTTTCAATCAAAGTCCTAAATATTAATATACTGTTTTAAAAAGGGCAGAGAATTTTCAGTATAAAAGGTCCACAAACATATAGAATATTATGTTGCATCCTAATATGTGTTTTTATGTAGCATCTGAGTCATCAAAGAGGACCAAACTGGCAAAAAATAAAAAATCAAAGCGAATCTTTTTATTTGATAAGATGTCGCGGGGGGAGAGGGTGGTTAAGGTTTAATGTTCGCTCAAGGAATCACCACCACAGATATGAGGGAAAGGTGATTTTTAATATGAGTTTGTAAAAAAGCGCGACTTTACAGAATTCGATGGCGAGGTTCACTCCATTACTTACTGTGTGAAGGGATTGTGAAAGGGAATTGGGTCTGAGTGGTGCTTAGGTGCAACTGTCACAGTGAATGGCCGGGGGGGTGGCGCACAGAAAGAAGTGATTTTACAGTGGTCGGATAGGGGAAACTGAGTCAGGGTCGAGTTGGAGTGATGTATACAGGGTTTAGGGAAAAGGGTATAAGGAGTGCCCTCCCGTTGAGTCACGAGGTTCAGAAAGGACCCCCTTGCTTTCTAAACTCCTTCTCAGAGGAGTCTAGG
>VZSC01015873.1:512606-542835 GCA_013398225.1 Steatornis caripensis
ATGGTGCTGAATGATCTGACATTGCAATGCGGCTTGTTACTAGGGGGGAGCAGGGTCTACACCACAACATAAGAAGATAATTTTCTCTTGATATAATTTTTTAAACTATTCAGCAGGTGAGAATACACTAAATTGTCTCTATACTGACAGTTACTGGAATGAATAACATAGTGGTAACTGTGGATGATTAGAGCAATTTATTGCATGGTTGTTCAGGACTGTTGCAGGTACCCAACAGCTTCATATGTTACATGTACACCCCACAGATATCTCTGAGGTATCTGAATAATGTTCTTTTCACAAAACTTGCCCTTCTTGAGCCAGTTTCCTGCCCACTAAGTTACATTACCTGCCGGTTAGTGGAATCTGATGTCAGACTTCATGACAATTATAAGCCTAAAGCATTGATACCCACTTAGTTACCCTTGTTTGCCATGGCAGTAATATTGTCAAAGAATACAAGTTAAACAAGACCACCCTTGCCCAAATCTACATGAATTCCCTTACTTTTTGGTCTACTAAATCCTGCAAAATAGTTTGTAGTATTTATTCTACAGCTGCTCTTAAAATAGCTGATGTATAATTGCTTGTTAAGTTTCTCTTTATGGAGATTATTTTAAGAAAATTGCCAGCTTTAGACATTCACAGTTGGATATTAGCATACGTAGCTGAAGATTGCATAACAGCTAGTTCAGGAGATATATTTTGAAGAACTTATAGGTAGGGGAAGGGAACCATCTGCAGGTCTCTTACAGAAAAGAAGTGTACCACCAGAAAGTGTTTTGGAGACTATTCATGTAAACATGTTGTTTTGTAAGAAGCCATCTGGTCAGTCAGAGCAATTTATGTGCAAGTGCAGATGGGTATGAGAGCTCTGGGATCCATAACCCTTAGTTACCATTCATGATCTTCAAAACAGCGCCTTAGAGGAGACCCCTTTTGGCGATGTATTATTCCACTGTGTACAGCTCGAATCCTCCAAAATCGGATCTCTTTTTTGGAATGGCAGAGTATTGGAAAAGCCCGTGAGATTTCCAGAAAGAGAAGTTTTCAGTTACATTCTCCATACAGCTGAAAGCAGATTTCAGGTAGGTAGTGTAGCATGAGGGCTTTGAGTAGATGGGATTGTGTACTTTCTTTATTGGCAAGTTCTCATAGCCCAAATCACTCTTCTAGTAATTTTTTTTTTATAATTTGAATTTGAAATGTACAACTGAAGAGGGAAGTATTTATTTAAATACATGTTCACAGAATGAATAGAAACTGATTAATGGAACTGAAAAAAACCAAACCAAATAATCTCTTATTTATAATACATTTATATTATATTTGTAATATATTTGGAAGTTGCATACCATGCAGCTGTGGCACTTTAAGAGGTTTTTGGAAGCCATGCTATTCTAACAAAGGATGAGGTTATTTCTACTCCTGACTTTCTTTAATGTGTTGAAAGGAACTTAAGGGCTTGTGACTTACTTTAACCGGTCTGCACAGCAAAATTTATCGCTTGAAACTACACTAGCCTGGCCTGGGTGACATGACCTGGACAAAACTCAGTCTGGAGATCCATGAGAAGTTCAAATCTCTACTTAGAAAAATATTACATAGAGTCATGAAACTGATAGACACAGTTTATAACAGAACTCCAGGTATAAACAACAGTGACTTAAATTCAGAGTGTGTGTTGAAAAGAAAGTCTTTGACTTGCCATTTTCAGCTTGAATTCTATTAAAGTGATACATGATTAAGATATTTGCCAGCAACGCAGACCATATAAAAATCATTTGTATTCCAAGACTTTTTAAAATGTGGAAGAATGGAAGACATCACAGACCAGTGTGTTTGTGATATATAAAGGCAGGTATGTCCAGTGACAGCACGATTTAGTGGATTTATTGTTTAGGAACGAGGGCCTGAGTAGCATGACCTAGCAGGTCAGCTGTCTCTCCTTTTAGTCAGGGCAATGGACCTGTGTTCTCTCTTCAGTTCCCAAACACCCATTGTCTTATCACCAAACTGACTTTCTGATGCTCTGTGAAATTGAAAGTTGTATTTTTTCAAGGTATCTGATGCAGAAAAACAAGGAACGATTTCTGTAAGTCACTGCATGCTTTCATTTCCTACCGATGAGAGTCACAGTGGGGCACAGCAAGCATCAGTCAAGCACTGTTTGTGTTTTGTAGCCCGTAGGTTGGGCATTTGTGCAGAAGTAATCACTCTAGATCAAGGAAAGGGCCCTTTCCGTATTGGGTGGTTGTCTGTGACATTTGCAAACATTTTTGGCACAGGATGGCATTTGCAAACAGTTTTGGCATAGTGTATTTATGTAATCCATTGTCAGAAATATCGCAAGCTAAGCTCTCAAACATGAGTTTATGATGTTTGCTATAGATCTCCTGAAATGTCAATGTCTCAGTTCGGTTGCCCTTGAGGAATCTGGTAGGGAGTTAAAAAAAAAGAGTAATAAGTATTGAAAATACACTGTTCTGTAAGTCATGTGTGTATAAATATGTAAATTTTACATAATTACTAGAATGGCAGGTTGTTAAAAAAATTAGTTTGCTAATGAAACAACATGAGTTTAAAATTTTTCTCTTCATGTAATTGCTAGATTTGGAGTATTGCAGGAAAAACTATTCTGTAATGCTTATTTCACTGGGAATGAAACCAAAGATTAAGCTTAATTACTTTTCCACGGTGGAAATGATTTTGAGGAGCAAAAGAGGCTTTCCTGAGAGATGGATATATAAGCTTTATTCCTTTCTCTCAGCATATGAAATAGTAAGGAATACTCATGAAAACATGGTTTAGAAAAATCTGTTTCTGCATCTTGCATTGCAGTCTTCCAGTGCTTATTCATACGCCTTTTTGTGCAGCTCTGGCGGTAATGGATAAATGGACGCATCCATTCAAATACATGAAGCAAATAATCTTTGTAAGGGAGATATCTTTGTACTTGTGCGTGTCCTTGGCTTTAATCCAGGCCATAACAAGTTTGTTTATGCCTAACTGCACAGTTTTTCAAAAGGAGGTGGGTTATTTCTTTTCCTCATTTGAACTTGTATTGAAAAATATTTCAACAGCCATCAGTTTCTCATGTGAAAACAGCATGAATTAGCTACAGGCCATCACTGAAATGCAAAACAACCTACAGAAGTTTTGTTTCTTGGCTTTGTTAATCTGATAGCTATAAACATAGTCCATTCAATTCCGTTGTATTTCAGATGCTATTTTTGTGGTGTATTTTTAATACGTTTGGCACTTCTGTGGTGACAGCAGAATCCATGAACAGTTAGCTGAAGGTTGCTAGAATAACTTGGTGTAATTATAGGCACTCATCTATTAATAACAAAAATAATGGTATGCATGCATACTTCCCTGCCATATCACTTCATTAACAACCGGTTAAAGAAAGTGGTTGTTGCTAGTTTTTTAGGAATATTCTTCAGACTGCGTCAGAGGTCTCCAAATACATTATCTGTAGGTACAAATTAGGCCAAATGTCAGTTCAGAAATACAAAATGACCTGGACTGTTGAAGTCAATGCAGAAACGGCAGAGGTAGCTTCATCACACAGTTCTGGTTCATCTGCAGCATGCAGAGATTGCACAGGTGTCTTCTCCACGCTTGTTCCACTTACTGTTTCAGTATGGCCCTAACCCAGGGACAACACGGCTGGAGTACGTTGCGTACTCATAGGTCTACAACATAGGTCTAAGTATAAGATCAGGCTATTCTGGTCTATGATGATATACTCAGAATAGCTGCAGATTTCCTAATGCGAATTTTCTTTGTAGTGAAACAGCCTTCTTCAGTTCACTCTTGCTAAAATAACCCAATTTTAGACAGAAATTACAGGGAGGATTTGTGCTGGGATGGCTGATGTCACCATCTCCAAGAGCAGACCAGAGTAACTTCTTCAGATTTTCAGATATTAATTACACAATCCCCCAGAGTTTGGTTATGCCAACAGCAGTATGAAAGTTTATTTTTAGATTAAGATTTAAAAGTGTAACACAATTACACAGAGTTTATTAAAAAGCATGATGTGTGTTAGGAAGGAGAACCACTAATATGTGGGTCTGCAGGGTTACATGTTCACTGTAGAAGGTGTTAGAAATCTGTGCCTCGTAAACAGTTTGCATAAAATTGCTTGATTTTGCAACTGCAATGTGAGCCAAAAAGCCTGTTTCTTACTACTCCTTGTCTATTTTAAGTCTGAAATCTTGCTTCTGAAATTTTATTCTAACCTTTAAGAACTCATAAATTAATTCTTTATAAGAGATTTAATTTATTAGTCTTAATACAGTTTCTGGGTAAGTCATACATATGCTGAACAGCTCTCAATGTCTGGCTCCTTTAAAAATCTTTCAGTAGAAGGCTCCTACATACTACAAGATATAAATCCCAAAGCACAGTTGAGAATAGCTAGGTATGACCAAAGGGAAATAAAATGGGGCTGGTTTGCATTGTCAGGCAGACTGAATGTTTTATCATATTTTTACTGTTAGTGCTACAGCTGAGTCAAATGCATCTAAATCCTGAAGACTTCAACAAAATTGAGTGCCCAGCTTTTTGTAAGCACAGGGCACCTGTGTGGATAAGATTAAAAATGCTTCATGTCTGGCTGTAGAGCTGTTGTTACTGCAGTCAGGTTGATGTATGTCACCTGTACACTTATGTATGGCATAAATAGTCTTCACGTTGCATCAGCGTACTCCTTTGCTTTTCGGGCTTGTACAGTAATAGTGCAAGGAGGAGCTGTAGGCGCATGTATATACAGCATCTTCTAAGACTTTTCTCCTGCTGCTTGCAAAGCAGAGCTACCCTAACAAAGATAAAATTCTGTATCATCTTATTGCCTTCTGGTACTGTATACATTATTGTGTAATATTGACCTCTACATACAGATGCTTCATTGATCTGTTTCTGAACCATGGGAAACGATACCTCAGCAGCTTTTTCAGTTACCATTTAGTTCAAAATTTATTTAGACCCATAAAATGTCCTAGAATCTTCCTAACACCAAAATCTTCACGTGGCCAGCAGCCACAAAACTCAAAGAGACGAGGAGAGGAGGTACTTGCTGGGGAGTTCATAGGTAAAAGGTGAAACTCCTTGTGATCCTGTAACTTCCTTATGGGATAAAACTCGTCTGGGCTACAGAAGCAGATACTTTGGTGAGTAGCAGCCATTTACAGGCTTCTCTATGTAGCTGAGAACATTCAGCAGCTCCCAAGCTACCACTACCCAGTTGCCAGGCATGTAACTCCAGTGCCGGAGTTGCACTGAAATGGCTGCCAGCAATATGAGAGCCACAGATGATCACTGTTATCCTAAATTGTTTTTTCTTTAATATTCTGGCAAGGAGCAAGCTTATTGCAAATTTTATTGATTTTTATTTTGAACTCGGTGGCAAGGTTGCATCTGTATTAGAGAGGGACCAAGATGATACACTTTTTAAAGATTCTGAATCTGACAGTACCTGGAGAATTGACCCCAAATTTCAGGAGCTTGCGGCCAGCAATGTACTGTGCATTTACCTCCCACTGGAGTACCAGTAGCAAATTTTGCTTCCTGTTGGTCTCATTTGGAGTTGTAATTAAAAAAACAGTAAGTCGTAATTTAACAAACGATAAAAAATATTTATCACTGCCATTTTCTTTCTGACAGAGAAAATAATTGCAATCTGACTAAAGAGAAAATGTGATTTGGGTAGCCGATTGCTGTGGTCTTCTTTTTGCTGGCCAGCCTGATGCTTATTTAGTTTCTGTCTAATCCATCAAGAATGTTGCATCCCAAGCCGTCTCCCTTAGTTGTTTACCAGGCAGTGTCACACCTTCTTTGATTAGCTTCCCTTTCTGTGTTGGATTAAATGTAAACATTAGTCCTTGTCTTCATTACCAAGAACAAAGTCAGCATTTCCCTTCTAATTCTGTTGACGGTACTCAATTCTGTACTTTATTTACATATTTTCCCATCTTGGTTACCTTCGTTTATTTGGAGAGTACAAGTTTAATTCTACTATGCCAAGTCTGGTCTCTGTGATTATGTTTCCAGGTACAAGTGCACTATTTTCTATGTGCTGTCCCACTCAACTTGAATTTTTTTTGGCATAGGGAAAATAAAAATAATAGGGTAAAAAGACGAACAATCTACAAGCTTGCAAAGGTTGCGATTAAGACCTATATTTTTGAGTTTTTAGGTCATGGGTCGCTATTAGTATAAAGCTTCTTGTTGGAGTGCAGTAAGTTGCCCTTAGTACTTAAAGAATGAAAACAAAACCTAGAAAGAGTGATTGCTATAAAGCACTGTTCTTCACTTTTATTATTGCTAACGTGTTTTCCAGAAGAGGGTTATGATTCTGTGGCATTCTAGGAGCAGTTTTAAAGTTTGTTCATTTTTCACATTGGTGGCTATTACTGTTAACATGACATCCATTCAAATCTGGATCTGCCCCTGAGAACGGTTGTCAGCTCTCTTTTGCCTTGTTGCATATGTTAATGTGCTGTAATCTTCATGAGAAATGAAGATACTTGAGAGAAGCAGCTGATACCTCTTAACTTGATGGAGCAATTAAAACTCAAGCACTTGCTTGGAAGATCAAAACAACATATTTTGATCACAACTTTTCTTTATGATTCCATTTGCTTTTATGGTAATTTTAAAAGAAGAGTTTTGTTATTAAAAATAAAATAATAATGGTAATTGTGCAGGTTGTTTTTTGTGACGGGCAGTTCACTTGCAAAACTCAAAGCAAAGACAGCTAAGTTGCATTATTCTCATGGAGACTACTCAAACTATGTTGAAAAGTGTAAATGCTAGTGCTGGTGGGCAAATATTCTTCCCTGGCTGAATTTGGAGCGAAGAAGAGTCAAGAAGCGTGGAGGGGACAAAGCCTCACAACAGGGAAACAGCAGCTGTCTAGCTGCACTGGGGCCATTGCCCCCAGCTCAGAACTAAAGCACCAACAGCTGTTTGCTGCCAGAGCAAATGGAAATGCAGGCGGCACATTTCCAGAGTAGGAGACTGGTGACTGAGCTGCATTACCCATGAAGCTAAATCATGCGATGTCGAAGGTTAAGTCAGACATGGTGAAGTAAGGCAGGAATACACACCAAGTTTTTAATTGAAATTAGTCTGACTAAGTATATTCGTGAACTCACTATCAGGTAAGTGATAGGGATGAACACGTAGGAAGAAACACTGTAAGCTGTCAGATTTTTTTCTTTGTGATGTTGGCAAAATTAGGCAAAATAGAGGAGAAAGGAAATCTTTATTTTTTTTCCACTGCTTGGCATAAAGGTAGTTGACTTTCTGCATTTTTTTTGTTCTGTGTAAACTAGAGATGAGTAGCTCACGTGTTAATATAGAGCTCCTTTTACTGGCTTCTCCTACACTTGTGTCTGAGAACACACTTTCCCTAAACTCCTTCAGTTGTTACTTCCAATGCCAATTGCATTGGTTATTGGCTGTTTAAAAGCTAATTTGGTAATTAAAGTTGTCTCCATTCCGTGTAGTTTTTGCGTGCGAACAACATGTGAATATGGAGGAGGAAGTGCCTGGCTAGTCACTGTAATGCACTGCTGTCTCAGCACGATGCAATTGCTACTTGTCAGACAAGAGCTTTACTCCTTTTATTTTCACATATATGATGCATTGTGAATCCTGATGCACGTCTTCTGTTTTTAGTTACCTCAATATTTTCAATAAAAATGTATCCTACATCTGTCCCTGCTTTCCTTAAAGATGATAATTACAGTACTAGCAGGACAAAATAAATCCAGGTATTCACTGAACACTATTCTTCTGAAAGTAAATCCTCCACAACCTTTGAAATGTTCTGCTTCTGAACCATTTGTTCATTAAATTACCTACCACTGAGAAGTGATACATTATATTGCTTACACAAATTCAGGTAACCCCCAAGAGAATAGAACGTTGGTGATTTCTAGATGGAAGTGGATGGAATAGGCAAACTTCCCACCTTTCAACTAATCATTGAAATACACAAACCAATTATATCATTATAAATAAAGAGTGTATTGTGGTCAACTTTTCCTTATATGTGTGTTCAGTGATTTCTGGCTTTATAGTTAGTTGTGAAGAGACCGTTTGTGTCGGTACCTTACTTATGGATTATGTTATTCTAGCTGGGGCACCACAAAAAATGGGAAGTAACTTTTCCCAAGTGCAGATGTCATTATGCATGAGAAAGGCAAGGAAAGAGTCTGTAGGTATAAGGGCTGCCCAAATGTTAGCTAACCCAAGTTTTTACAGGGTTCTGAGCATTTCCTGAATGAAAGAGGGTGTATTTCATCCAAAATGAATCATAGTTATGATTCATTTTGTAGGATATAATTAATGGATACTAAACATTTACTGTACAGTAGCCATCTTGTTACACCAACATCAAAGTAAAGTTAGTGGAAGAAAATAAGATCGGATCATCAGAATTACATACAGTGGCATGTTTTACAGAAAAATTTTAATATCAGTGCAGATGCTGTTTGTGAAGAAAATCTTCATGCTGATATGGAAACTGATTCGTAGCATGAGAATGTTCAAGTTAGGATCAATAACAAATGGAAGCATGATATTTGTAATTATTTCACAGCAAGAAGAGATTGAATACGTCATGAATACTGTGTTGTGCTGTAGAAGTATGTATGTGGAAGTAGAAGGAGCTGTATGTTAATAAAACAGATGGATAGAATATTAGAATTAATGCTTTCATTTCTTGATCAATTCAGATCTAATCTTGATAGGAAATGATTATTCCGTTTTTAACCCGACAGCTTTGCTCTGATAGCATCTTCAGGATTTTCAATGTTGAAGTGTACTATGGAGGGATTATCTTACCCGTATCTTTCTATCTCTTCTGTTAATAGCTGACTATTTAAACATCCCAACTCAGTCATTTGTATTAATAGATGGAGATCGCTGCTTCTCCTTAATAATTATATTTCATTTCTACAAAATTGGGAGTGATGGCAGGAATGTGGCTCCAATTATTTTTACACTTCAGTAACTGGAAACAAGGTTTTTACCCAGATCACTGCAAACAAGTTGTTATGAGAGTATATAAAATGACTTGATGAAGTCAGAGTCTTAGTTAGTAATGCCAGTAAACAGGTGTTTTAGCTGATTTTTAATTGGGAGAAGAAGGTGCTGAGATATGTTGCATTGACAATTCAAAATTAGTTGTCATTTGTCTAATAAAGATCTCTTAATATAGTATAGGCATGGTTTAATGCTACCTTTCTGAGGAGGCTGCTTGCCTGAATCCACTTTACCACATTAAATATTGGGGTTATACCCAGAAATTAGATTATTATAATGACAAAAATATTAATCACACAAGAAACTGGAAAAAAAGAGTAACCAAATTTATCTACCAGCTAACGCCTTTCTCCATGAGGTGCAACTCAGGCAAACTAGAATCATGAAAGTCTCCAGAAATGCATTTGCATGTGAGATATATATCTATATCTATATCTATATATATGAGAAATACCTGATCCTGAGCTTTGCTACGCTCCCAGATGTGCTTATTACTTCTGTTCTCTGACCTCTCACTGGTATGGAAGTATTTCCAATTGCAGACATGTTATACTAATTTTATAAGGGTCTGTCTCTAATTTTATCCTGAAGAGTAGACAATGAGATGGGAAATAAATTTCTTCATATAAATGTTCACAACATCAGCTAAGAGAATACTGCAGTTCCATGTGCTACATACGTAAAGAAAACCACACAAAATGCGGTTGACGTTTTGACAGACGGAGAGCAATAAATGAAAGGTATGAATAAAATAGAAGCTGATTAAAAAGACCAGTTATTTTGAGCTATTTTCTATGGATGCACCTCAGGCAGAACTTGACACCAAGACAAAATCAATGAAACTGCATTGGTATCCAAACAAATGCTGGGCAGATCAATCAGGAATGCTTAAAAGCTAAACAATGACCCGGTGGGAAGAAGGAATTGATTGCCTCAGCAGGTTGCTTTTTTCTTCAGAATGGGACAAGGTGAGAATGTAGACAAGAACTTGAGCCTTTCATACTTGGACTAATTCCAGGGCTGAACAGGGTAATGCCTGGCAAGCATCCGGCTGCCTGCCAGACTCAGCCTAGAAAATTAAACCCTGTTAAAACTTCAATGGCTACAAAGGTAATAGAACGCAAGGAAGAATGTTGTATTAAAACTGAACAGGTAGAACTCAAACATATGTGGGCTTAAAGAGCAAGTGCTTACCACAGGGGCTTGGGTAGCTATTCTGAAGAGCTACTCCCTAGTTTAGATTTACGTATTTTAAATGCATATTTTCATCTGAGTAAAACTATCAACTATAGGTGAACCCTAACTAAAAAACCTAGCCAAGAGACTGTTTTTGCTGACTGAGACAAATGAGAGAGAGGCTTTGCAAGCATTGCCTGTAGGTATGCTTATTTCTTCCTCCTCAGTCCCGAACGCAGATTGGCAAAAATAAATTCAGAACAAGTGTCTCAATTTCATCTTCGTGTGCATTTTCTGGAAACACTGACAGGATCATTTTAAAGTGTTCATCCCTCTGCCCAAGAGTTCATGGAATATCTGACCTGTTGAACTGTCAATAGGTTTAAAAAGGTGAAAATGTGTCTCGTATATGATATATGTGTATCATTTGACCTCGAGACCAGTACTAAATTACTAAATCTGTAACAGGGGACAGAAGAGATGGGAGATTAGTCTTTTCCTCCTGCTTGATTAGCATGCATTTTGGGGGTGGTTGATCATTTTTTCCCCAGATTTAGTGGTTAAACTTTCTCGGTGTTATTTGAGAGTTAGCATTTTAATTGTGGAGTAAAAACCTAGAGCTGAAACCGACAAGTGACATGGCAGATTTTCTCATCAGCTTTTGGAGGAGGGAGGATGGAAAAGGGCTTGGGATATATACTTTGAAATGTATGACTTTTTTTAATACTCTAACCTTTTTTTCCCGTACAACACTGTTTCCATGGAAGTTGATAAATTCAATTTCACCTCCAGTTTCCGTTTTCACGCTGGATGCATGAAGATCTAATTCCTCAGATATGAATTGGTTTCTACACAACATAATGATTTGTCTCAGAATTCGGATTGTCATTATAAAAATTAGCTTCAACATTTAAGACAATTTTTTTCTAACTTCGTTATTAGATATATTTCATTCTGGAGTAGCATCATTTAAATTAGCAGAATTATTTGCAATTTTTGTCCTTCATTCACAGACACTGGTGTTCATGTAATCATCCTAAAATAATCTTGCTACCTCAGCCATGCCTATCAGGACAGACTGATATTAACTCATATCTCTTAATTTTTGGGAAATTCATTTTGCACCTTGTCCACTTCTTTGTTTGAATGACATTTTTCCTCAAGAGTGGAAAAGTGACTTCCCATTGGGCTGACACTAATGTCATTTTGTGGGCACACCAGCAGGAGGAGCTTGTGTATTGAAATGTACTTCCAACAAATTATCGTAGTTGCACATAACACTGTGCTTTCTTCTGCAATGTAAACTACTGTGTATCCGTAAAGTAGCTGCCTGCGTGCCTTCCTGATAAACCTATGATCAGCGGTGGCCATCAGGCTTGTAAATTAACCTAATTTAGCTTGAGAAAAACCCAATGAGGCGGAAGTTTGGTTTTATTCCTTTGTATATTTGCTATTTAGATGCGATTATGTTTACATGTTCTGAAAAATACATGCTTAACACAGAATCGCAACCTTCTAAAGCCAATATCCCGTGCTGTATTTTACAAGCATTAGAGTATCAACACTGCATCACTGCAATTTTATAAATAGTATACAAATAATGAGTAATAATATTCATGTTACTAAAAGAAATCCATGCTAATGAGTAAAGCTGTAATTGGATTCACATGATCAGAATTCTTTACAGCAACTTAGATAGCATTGCTGAGTTTCAAAATAAGAAATCATAGGACTGGGATTGGAAGTCCCGTTATCCTTGGCTGCCAAGAATTAGTAACATATGCTAAACTAATTTTTAGAGTTTTTATTTTAGTGAGAAGAAAAATAAAGATCCAACTTGTTAATCTTGTTATTAAAACAGAGGAGGATGTATGCCACAGGTATTTTATGCAATTTTTTCATGGGAAGGACTTCCTAGTTACCTAGGAAGACTGAATACTGTAATAGGAGTACAGTGAATCTTATTTCAGAAAAATGCTGTTATTTTAATTAAAGTTATTTTAGACTGTTCTGCTCAGACATGTAGACAAGTAAAATACACTGCCATTAAGAAACATAATTTTATTTTCTGTTAACATTTAGTATCTGTTTAACATTTTCCTATAATTTTTTTTATTATTATTTTAGCGAGTAACAGCCAATGTGTGCATTGTCATTACAAAGCTAATGGCTACCAGCGATACCGCTGCCTTAGAAGAGAAGTGCTCTGCTTCCTGCAAATGAATTTTCCACTCAGTCCCAAGACTTGTTAAAGGCTTTTGCTTTGCTAAGGTCTCTCCCATGTGGGTGCGCAAAATGCTTGAGTGGAGCCTGAGTGTGCCTATGGCTTCTGCAGAGCTGCCTGACCTGTGAGGAAGGTCACTCTGCAGGAAAAAGGGAACTACATAGAGGAAATTCAGTGATTGTTTAAAAACGTGTCTGTATTTGTTTAATCTGGCAAGCATTGCAGATGAGCAATTCCTCCCTTACGGACTTGTTAACTCACTCTAAAGATAGGTATTAAAAGGGTTTTTTTAAACTTATGAAAATAAGCTTGGCTTTGTACGCTGTGTGATTTTATTGCCTAGCTGAGTTGCAAAATGCAAAATTTAGTTTTATTTATTGATCTGTATGTAAGCAGTATAATTAAAAACCATGTGGCGTCCTCTAAAAGAATGGCAAAAGTACAACGCTATCCCTTTATACTGTAGTTTTCCGAGGAGTCTATAGCCTCTGAGTATCACCTAGGTAAGCTGGAATTTTCTGTTACTGCTTGTTGTTGAACTTAATGTCCTTCTTCTCGGAGTCTTTTCCAAAAGGCTCATTCATGTAAGACTATAGTCTGTTGTGGGTCAGGAGAGACTGAAGAATTCCCAACAGGGATGTATTACTAATGTACTTCATCATGTAATGATACATCCATCCATAATTAGAGGATTGTGATGTAGAGCATCATCCAAGCTCTTGTCTATTTTGCTTGTACTTCTATCACTTCGGAATGCTTTTCCACCATTTCTGAACTGCAGTGCTTTTATCCTGTAATTTGCAATCTTCCATGAACTATTGGTAGTTCTACTAGTTGTCATTTTTGAAAGAGCTCATTTTGTAATTCACACTTGAGATACCAGTAGAAAGAATGCAGTTCTGTGTAGCCGAAGATGTGTGCTGTACTTTGCAGTCATGTGCCAGGCTCTCATAACATCTGCTTTTTTCATGTTTGGAATAACTACAGAATAATTTACATATAACATAAAATAGCTACTTCTGTCTTTCTTTCTTGTCTTCCTAGGGATATTCCACCTTCTGGAGAACCAGTAAGCAAAAGCAATCGCTCAAGAGTGACTACACGCTTCCCCAAACTATCTCGCAGCCATCAAAGAGAGCCACGAAGCCTGGAACCTCAGAGTGGTGATCTTTGACCCTTTCTCGTAGTTGTGAATACTGGCAACACGTACTTTAAGTTGTTTCGTGATTCCTTCCTAGCCTGTATTTATAATTTAAGCTCCTGAAGAGACTACAGCTGCATCAACTTAAATCCTGAAAAGAGACATTCATTACTAAGGGTCATATCCTGATTAACTACTTTGGAAGGCAGTAATCACTTTCTCAAAAGAATACGAGGGCTCTTCACGAGGGCTCAGCAAACTGATAGGCATTTTCTTTGTTTTGTAAAGCTGCATCGCACATGTTCTCCTTTGTACTTCTGAAGTTCTTCTGTTACTATGAATTCCTTGTTTGTATTGTGTTGTCTCCCTTCCTACATGTACATTTTTCTGTTCCAGAGAGACATGGGTACCATGTCAAGACAATTTTTTTCCTTAGAAGAACAATTATGATTATCACTACTTCATATGTCAGGAAGATGTGCTTAAAAGAACCTCACTAATTTATTGCCTTTTGTAAATAGAAAGACTGGGTTTTTTTATTGTAAACCTCTGACACACACAAAGGTCTTTAAAAAACTTGACAAAGTAGATGACAAGGGAAAAACATTGCAGGTGGAAAATGGCTTTTGTACATTTCTAGTTAGGTATTCTCCATAGCTTTCATTCGTGGGAAGGAATTCTTTAAAATTGGAGAATGTAATAATTTTTTAGTGAATTTCAGTCTTGCTGTAAGGCTGAGTGCAATATTACTGATTTCTACAAACCACCACAAGGATACACAAAATTAGCATGATACAAAATAGCGTTTTCAAGTCGTGGGTTACATTTTGTTATTAATTTGCTGCTGATGTTACAGAACAGTCCATCATTAACAGGGCAGCGTGGAATTCCTACTCTGATTTTGTAAAACCTGTCACATAGTGATACTTACAAATTGCCTGTAATGAAAGTGCCTGTTGCCCATCACCTCTTATTGGAAAGTGATTTGTAATGGTACTACTGCAAGAGTAGCTAAAAAAAATTGACAAGAATTATTATAAGTGATGGAAGTCCTGACATGGATTAACTGGAATCCAGTTCAGTATCCATTAGCTGCACTGCCGTAGGCAGTTAATTATGTGTTAGCTATCTTCTTTTCTTCATTAAGTTTAAGCGGTGTACATTCAAATTTTCTATCAATTGTATTCTGGTTCTCCTTTGTGTAAGAACATCTTTCTTCTCAGAAGTTTTTTTGGATAATGTTCCTTAGATTGATGTATCTTGTAATTTTGTTATCCATTCATTATATTAAATTCTTACATCAGTAGATACTGAAATCTAGTATTTCCCTGCAGAAAAAACAAGCTGATGATTAATAACAGATCTTTTACCTTGGTGCTTTACTAAAGTTCTAGCAAACTGGAACTTCTGTTCTGCAAACCTGTGACCATCATGTTTTGTTCAGCCAGGTAAGTGGTCCAGTCATTTTCAGTGGCACTTCATGAGTGAGCAGGCCTTCGTTACACACAGTGAGCAGCATCAGTGGGCTGGTGCCTGAGTATGAGCCCCGAGTGCTGGGTTCTTACCACTGGAGTGTGCTGCTTACAGGTTGCACTGAACAGCAAAATGTGGCAAAGCGGAGTGGAATTCACTCTTCAGGTCAGAAATTTCAGTAGATTAAATACCACAAAGTAAAATCATGTCACAGAAATGAAACAGTATTTTTTGGTCAGTAGGAGATCTCATTTATGAAATAAATAGATAAGTAGAAAATCCAAAAGGCCAGCCTGGGAGCTGGCTGATTTGCTTTTATTAAAATATGAATTACTGTTGGTGTTTTGTGTGAACTACAGTGGGACATTTATTTAAGAAGAAAGGAAAGTGAGTAGCTTGTCAGTTAATGCTTCTCCAAACTCTTCAGTCTGATACACTGCTGATAGTTTAGTTTGTCTTTGCTGGAAAGAAAAGTAGCTATCATGATGGTCCCACTTTGAAACGATTCTAAATTAATTTTTCAGAAAGTGGAGACTTGCTTAGTAGAAATATGACACACATCTATTAACATGGAATTACAAGTAAATCTTGTGTGGAAACCTTTGTGATGTATCTGTTTGTCACATGAAGCTGTATTTGTTTTCAGGAAATAATTCACAAATTAAAGTACTCCTTATTCAGAAAGTTACAAATGGTAAGAAATCTCATTTGGCGCAGACTAAATGTTAAATTTTTTTAAATTGTTTAGAAGGAAGCTTTTCATATCTACATTTCACTCTTAAAATTATTTCATTCCTGACTATCTTGCGTCTTGTAATTTTTTATGTATATATATAACATGAAAATACTAAACTTGTTTACTGTGTACAAATTGTTTGTTAACTTTAGCTGAATTGTCTATCAGCTCCTAAGATTATAGTCTGCAAACAATGCTCACTTTGTGATACAAGATACCGTAATGGATGCATTACTAATCCATTTAAAACCTCATTTGTGGTTTCTCTAAAATCTCAGAAGATAATTAAATTAATAGCCTTTCTTCAGAAGATAGCTTTCGCACTTTGCACAGCTGGTTATTTTGAAGATCCGCGAGGTACTTGCGTGACTGCAAGTAGATACCTAGTGATACGAATGCCCACCTCAAGACATTCTAAAATGCTCTGTCTTTGAGAGAATTATATGTACCTGTCACAAATCCCGCTTCTTCTGGTTATTTACCAGAATCAGCAAAGAGCATTGAAGAAGGTTGATCCACTTGTATTAAGAATCCCAAATAGTTACAGGTATTCTTATAAAATACCTGTAAGTGTAACAACAATTCTATCAATGGAATGATTTCATCAGTTTATCCTGTGTCACATAATTCCGTGTATGTAGTTACAATTTTTGTACAAATCTAATCTCCTTTGGTACTGATTAGTCGCTATTAAACCCTTATATGCGGTCAGTGGCCGGTGCACAATGAGTTGATGGGTTCACCCAGTTCTTGTTGGCTCCTTTGAGAGCACTGTAATCACAGAACAGAGGACTCGGGACAGGCTGGTCCCTCGAGTTGTTCTTGCAAGCCTTGAGCTACAGCCTAGTGTGAGGCAGCGTAGAAGAATTTGTAGTATCGTTTCCACTTTATTCCTGTTTTATCTTTAGACGTGTCAGGTCTCTAGGGCTGCTCATCTGGAACCTTTGCTGACTATTCAAAATAAACGGTAAAAATAAGTGGCATTACTTTTATTTTAATGCTGTTCTCCAGTCACGTGCTAAATGAACAATTTGCTAAGGAACACAGGGCAGGCAAGACTCTTCCATCTGTTGCAGATGTGATTGGCTATCAGTATTCATTACATCTTGACTGTGGTTTTTCAGAATCTCGTTTATTTAGAGAGTCTGTCATTCATTTTAGAGAATGCATTGTATCGACTTGCCTTTTGCATTAAATCAAGTTTCTCGATAATAGATTTCCAAGGTTTATATGAGGCAGGGTATTGACATAGTTATAAAGGCTTAAACTGATGTGTCCATTAAGTCACATAGTCTTAGGAAGATTAATAGTTTCAAAGCCGGTCTTTTTTATGGAATATATTGTTGATGTGATAGTTGTAATAAAATTATACTATCTTCCAGAATCTACTGCAAGTCATAAACCATCCTGATTGGATTAGTATGAGTATTCAGAGAAACGGCATAGCGGTATTAAAGATCACTGGCTCAAAATTGTGACCTATAGCTATGGTGCGTTTTTTGGTTACAAAGTAATGTTTTGTTGTGTAGAACAATATCTGCATGGTAGCTGTCAAGTTAATTAATAAGAACCTAGTAACAAATGGGGTTGACTGACTCAGAGCAGCAAGCTAATAATAAATGAGACTCGGTGAACTCCAAGTGAACTATTGATACTGTCTGTCAGGACATATTAATGATCTAAAAATATGATATTTTGTTAACAGAATCAGTTATTAGTACTCTCAGATATGGATGTCATTCTTTTTGCTTCAAAGCACACTGGCATCTCAGTTCTGCTATAAGTTTCAGGCCATTTCAAAGGTTCAAACCCCCCACCCCAAAACATTTTTCATCTAATATCTTGTAATTCTGAGGACTGGTAATATATACCTGTGGATAGAAATACAGTTACCTCTTCAGATTACTATGAGAAACCTGTGGAACAGCTGTTTAAAAGAAAGAAAGACTTTTTCACCAAAATCTGCTCCTGTATGCCCTTGCAAATCTTGGTAACGGCACTGTCCTCTTCTAGCTGGAACTCTAGTATATATGAAAACAAACTTGTTTAACATGAGAACACAATTTTCTCCTTGGAAACAGTAAGAATACTTCTGTGTTGGAGCTTGAGTCACTTCTGGAAAAGTGGTGAAACTACTCAAGAAAGTAAAGAATTTCTCTCCAATTTCTGTAGGTTAGGATACTTCAGTCAGCACCGTGCATCGCAGGGAGTACAAATTTCATGATTATTTAGCCATTTCAGTAGTTTCTTAGCGTTACGTGTTGAAAGAATCACTTTAATATATGAAATTATATATATGAAATATAGAATGTTTTTAAAAATATCAGTTAACCTGCTTTGTATTTCATATATTGAACGGAAGGTAAAACACTTGTTCTACACAGTGGTCTGATGCTGTACATTTCATTTCTTTCTTATTCTGCACTAACTGAGCTTTTATTGTCCAGTTGTAGATAACTTAGATTATTTATAAAATTTCTTTTAAAAAAATAATCAGAGCACACTTCTAATTAATAATAATGGCTTAGTTTTGGTTAATAATGGCATGAGTTTATATGAGCAAACAGCACTGAAATGTTTAGAGAGGGATGAATTTTCCAGATTTACAAATTGCTGCAAATATCTGGACTTCAAAAACAGTATTTTTTTTTGTTGCATCAAAACAAATGTATTGCACTTCCATGTAGGGGGAATCAGTTTCTTTAACAAGGTTTCAGAAATTATGTCCATGCCATGACAGTAGTTACACTGTGCTAGTTGGGTTTTTTTGAGTGGAGTATTAATCATTTAAGATGTTAAAAATTATAGAAATCTAAATGTCGTTGAAAATCTAATTCTGAAAGCCTGTGCTTTTCTTAGTTAACACTGAGATAAATAACTAAGTATCTTGTATGTGGGACCAAACCTGTTGGCAAATGAAGCTAGATATCCCTTTTGATTTGTGGGGCATTTTTCTTTGTTGTTCCTGTTAAACTGTAGGAAAGATAGTATTAATTTTGAAGCATATATATGTACAGTATTCACATAAGTATTAATAAACGGTTTGTAATATTATTTTAACTTGTTAAGCTAATGTTTACATGATAGAATTTTTAAGCAAATGTGTATATATATAATTTTCTAAATACTTTCTTGTATTTTTTTTTTAAATATCCTGTGGTAATTTTGTTGTAATCTGTTTGAAATATGCTACTTTACCAAGAAGAAAATAAAAAGTAACATCTTCTCTTGTTTGAAATAGAGCACGCTTAGACCTTATTTGTTCTTTTCAGATGTTTTGTAATTGCTTCTGTGATTTATGTTCATTTTTTCAAGGAGTTTCTAGAATGATATATGCGGGTATCAGACTTTAATTTGTTAAAGTCTTACTATTTCTCCATATGAGTAGTATTTATTGAAAGAAAACTTGAACATTTCAGTTTATAACCACCTATTAGATAAATCACTCACACAAACAAGAAGGAAAACAATGCCGTGCAAGTGTTTGTCTTGCGTGTTGCTGTTACAAAAATTCTGTACTGAAGCTAACATGTGATCTACTGGGAATTAAGTGGCATACATATAATTTCAGTATAAGTGGTGTTTCAGTACAGATCGGGAGATTGAGATCTGTACTGTTTTCATGTCTGTGATGCTGATTTACTCTGGAAATTTCACTCTCCCTCTGGTTTTATTGCCTTTTTTAGAAAGCAAGAATTCCAAAGCTGTTTTAAAGTCTGTGATATGCAGACAAGCTGATAACCCCTTGAAGGGTGGTGATTTTTATGACCACTGTGTTCACTAGGAAAAAGTTGTGAGGATAACTTGTCCCTTACTTTCTATTCGTTGCTGGAGCAGAGCGGATGGTGCCTCTTCTCCGTTGTTTCTGCCCGTGTACAATGAGCCACGTTCCGTGCTGCAAGCCAGAATCTTACAGGAAAAGACACTAAAAAAATCCCTTGAATGGTAAGTGAGGTTTTTTGCAAGGATGTATTTAACGTGCTTATATTATTTTGTGGTGTTTTGTTTTCCTACATTCAGAGTGCACATATATACATTTGATTTCCTTTCATTGAGAAATGACACGTTTGGATATTCAGACTGATGCTTTCATCGCCCGTTCATAACTGGATGCTTCCATATCATGCAAAACCAAGCTGCTGGGCTGGATGCTTCATTGAAAAGGGAAGTTTTAAATCGGAAGTGTGGTATACATTGAATCAATTTCCACCAAACGGAAAGCTGTAATTTAAAAAATATGGTGTTAGTAGATTCCCCATATTCACATAATAGTCTGCTGATTAATTCAATTAAAAATTTTCAAGCCACTACCATTATACGGAGATCTAATTAGTTGAACTGCTTATGTTAAAAAAAAAAAAAAAGGTTTGCACAGAAAGACACTTACAGTAAAATTCATAGTGATGTTTTAGGTATCCGCATCTTTCGCATCTTTTAAAATCTGTAGTACGTTAGGTATCCTTGTAGGAGTTAGATGACAGAACTTTTCTTTTAATTTTTCTTGGCAATCCATAGAATTTTGTTGTTTCTAAGGAAATGTGGATGAGACTTTATAAACAATTCCAGTAGCTTCTAATAGTATAACCTAAAAGTATAAGCTTTTCCTATCTCAATTATTCAACAACTTTAGCAAGATTATGCTTACAAAGTTTTAATTGATAGGTTCAAGTCATACTTATTTTCTATTTCTGTCTGCTTGAGGTACTACACCACAAACAGCCCCAGGTTATTAATGGGGGCTTGTCTTCAGACTTACAAAGTCAAAGATCTCACTGTACCAGATGTGCAGAGTTTCAACACTGCAGAACAAGTATGCGTTCTGAATGGGTGTTTCTTGGCCACTTGAGCTTTATTTCCTGGCCTGCCAGCATGTCTGAGCCTTTGAACTGCTGTGGGAAGAGTAAAATCTGATCACTGGGGGAAAGACAACTGGATTCAAAAACCTGGGCCAGAGTAGCTGGAAAAATATCCCATTGCCTTGTCCGGATGCCAAGGTGCTGCTGCTTAGTTTCCATTTTCCAAATCCCAGGAAGAACAAGATCATTTAAAGGGACAACTGATTTTTCTATGAATCCAGGCAAACACTCAAGTTGTACTTGGGGAGTTACAGCGGCTTGGCATTTCTGCATAGGCCTACAAAGTTTAAAGATTTTCTCTTTTCAGGAGAAGACCTGTGCAGGATTTACTGCTTTTTTCCCCCCGCAATTTTAAGGAAATAAGGAGAAGGCTTTGTACAAACAATCTGTCAAAAGAAAGAGCAAAGATATTTTTAAGATAAGTTTAAAATAAGACTTTTGCTACTGCACTCCAGTCTTTCCAAATGACCTTTTAGGTATTGTAAGTGAACTTACTGTATTCCCCAAATTAAAATAATAGATAACTGATATTTTGAGGTATTGTAAATCATGCTTGATTTTTTCCTAGAAAACCGTTGTGCAAACTATGGCAGTGTGTGTTTGTCATGCATATTTTCTGAATTTGCCATTTTTTTGTTCTGCGTTGTAACAGCAGACTTTTATTATGTGTGGTTTCTAAGTACCATGAAGATAACTTTTTTTTAGTTCCAATTCAACCATATCCATGCCATTTTCAACATTTTTTAATTTCCCAGTATTTTAACGCTGCTGAGCAAGTGCAAATACCTCATCAAATACACTGTATTTGTCATTGCTAAATAAGTATGTCTTTCCTTTTAAAGTGATCTTATATCTCTACTCGTATCCAGCTTACAATTGTTTCACTCATTGAGGCCATTCATTAATTGCCCCGTTAGATGTCCTTCCTATAGAGCTTTCTTCTGAGCAGACTGTTGTGCTCTGCCCTGGCTGTGTGCACGCCGTGCCGCTTACAGAACTTTGCGCTTTTTGTGTTTTGTTCCAAATGCCAGGCATGCAGTGGTTTGTGCTTATTCATTCTATGTGAAGCTTAATGTGCTCTTTTTTGTGAACTTGGACTTTTGCTCTTTACACCTTCTTGTGTTCAGCTTGTGATATTTTTGGAGTCTCTGTTGGATCACAAAGACGTGCCCTCCCCCAGTTTTCTAGAATTCGTATGTCTGGCATTCATCCTTACATAGTGCTTCAGCTCCGACATTAATTTTCCTATTAAGAATATTTCTGATAATTAGTTTTATTCCTGGTGCTATATGTTGTTCAGAAACAGCTGAGGTGCATCAAGGGTTTGTTTTACTCAGTGTCTAAGTCATCAACCTTGCATGACACAAGCCTCTCTATAACGATTCCAACTAGCGTCTGCCAGAGCTGTCAAATACAAGTCCTTTCTTTGGGAATTATTGTTATTGTAAAATAGATTATAGATTTCACATTCATATTATATAGCTTCACTCTGTGAAAAGTATGTACAGGTTAAGCTAATATAGCAAGAAGAGGGTTAATCAGGTTAGTACTAATTTTTAAAAGCCTAAATTTTATGTTTTTTTTTTCCTTTTTCCTCACTTGGTTCCCTATTTTTTTCAAGTGCTAATTCATCCGTGAATTAAGTCATTTGCACATGTGTCAAGTTCAGTGACAGTTTCTACATCTCGGTTTCTAGTAGGAAACTAAATTATGATTATTAATGTTCCTAATTTTGTATGTTACAAGAAAATTAATTTTCAGCAGTGGAGATCCCCAGGTGCCTTTCGAAGTGGGAATGTAGGCTTATAAAGAAGTAGGAAATGAAATATCATTTAATATAGTTAAGTAACTTTCCAGCTACAAGTCAAAGCAGGTAACACCTCAAACACTTATCATCAGAAATGTATATCTTGTCATTGATGTCCACAAGCAAGTCTAAATTGTAAGACTAAATAAAAAATCAGAAGGTCCTTTGTATTGTGCTATTTAAGCTGTTGAACAGTTTGAAGGATCTGCTTTNAGCAGATAACACCTCAAACACTTATCATCAGAAATGTATATCTTGTCATTGATGTCCACAAGCAAGTCTAAATTGTAAGACTAAATAAAAAATCAGAAGGTCCTTTGTATTGTGCTATTTAAGCTGTTGAACAGTTTGAAGGATCTGCTTTTCAGATCTGAGCATTAGATACACGGTGTAGCACACAATTTAGCTATTCACTCAGATTTATCTTGAAGCAGCTCAAATTCTCAGTAGGCTTTTGTTTAATGCAGTGATGGAACACACAGTTTTTTTGTGCATCCAAAGTGATTCATGTAGCTTCAAGCAGTTAATAAGATGTGAGACATTTTGCAGTGATACTTTAATTTCAAACAATATATTAGATATAATTGGCATTTCTGGAAACCATCTGGTTGATATTTTTTAAGGGTGAAAAAAAAAAGTGTGAATTGGCAAACAAGATACATCAGTACCTCTGAGTAGTTCTGCTGTATCAGAAAATAGAGGGTAATTGGATACTAGAAAAAAAGGAAAACAAAAGAAAGCACACATTCTGACACATCAAGAAGCAACGGAAAAAGGAGCGAGCGATTCAAAGTAGGAATACGTTAAAAAAATTAAGAAATTGTACCACATCAAACTGCCACCACATGTTCCATGATGAGATACAATGAAGTAGATAATGTATCTGTGATGGATTCTGTCAAGCCATAGGACCCTTTGGATGTGTCAATAATTAAGAACATCTGTTGTCAACTGCTGCACTTAATCAGCATGGGCAAAGTTCTCCTCCCTGCATGACAGAGTTAGACTATGATACTCTGCTTTCCCTTAGTAATTGAACATTTCTTTGACCACACTGCTTTATGCAGAAGTCCTGCTGAGATGTAATTAATGGGAAATCTGGATGTGCAGAAACAGCAGAACACAGCTAGATTGGCAGTATGGTGCTGACTGAAAGTTTTGACTTACCTTTGACTGTTTTTCAGTCAGATGTGCTGTTCCTGGCTGCCTTAATGCCCTACTGTGTATACGGATTGCAATTCCAGAGTAGATGAGCAGCCTTTTCAGATATGCAGAGAGACTAATGATAGCCCACTACCTCATTTAAAGATGCAGAACAGATACATTCTTGTTTTGTAGACAACAGAAATGCAAAAATGTGTTAAGTCAGAACTTGTTAATTGACTCCTTGAATACAGAGAAACTGTCAAATACAATGCACCTTGAGAACCACCACCAATATAAGGTAAATTAAAAAAGGACAATTTAAGATCCTGAAGAAGTGCTTAACAGAATCGAGTCTCAAAGCTTCTTTCAGTTGTAGTAGTAGTGAAAGCCTGCAGGAGCTGATCTGTTATTCTCCCCATTTCTGAATGCACCCTGTCCTGAAAACGTCACAAGATTCCTCCAGACTAGAGGAATGTTGGAAGCATTGAAGTAGCTCTGTGCACTTTAAGTGCAGCGGGTACAGAGAAATGGGGACTTGTAAGTCAAAGATGTGACCTTTCATTCATATCCATGTGTTCGAGAAAGGGGTTTGATAGAAATCGTGTGCTAGAACAACAGTTTAAATTGATGAGATTTTCCTTTAATCTTCATTAGGATTCGTTACACAGACAATGCATAATCTAATTAGTTAATGCTCAAAACTCTCTAGTAGGAGGTACTTAAGTTGGTAAATAATTTTTGTAGATTTGTTTAAACACAATTGGTTGCTGCTGCAGGTGTCACTGTGTTGACATAGTGTGAGTCTGAAGCACTCCCTCTGCTCCTACCAGACTGGTCTTTGTTGCACAGAGTGATTCAGACTCTAAGATTCTAAGTTTTCTCTCTCCCACTAGTTGTGACAAAAAGATACCAACTTTAAAGAATAATTGTTTTGACTAAGACACTATAGTGTCAAGTCTATGATACCAAGGAGTCAGACAGTGTGCACAGTCCCATTTCGAGGAGCAGTGTCACCTTCGTCCCTGATTGCTCTTCTTTGCCAACACACAGAATTATCTTGCTTCTCTGTCCCATTCAATTGGGCTAGGAAACACGTAGTCAAATACCTCTCTCTGTTCTTGATCCACGATCAAGAGTAAGTTAGGGCTGAGAATCCTTGCTTTAAGCTTGGCTTTGCACATTGACTGTTCTGATATCATTTAAGGAATGGAGAGTCCTTCCTGAGTTTCATATAAATACACTGAAAACGTCATTCTCTCCTGTTGCTTGTTAGCTCATGAGGGAGTCACATCTAGACTTCTGCTGCCTTGGCTGCAAGAAGGGTTCTGAAAAGCTGAGATTGTCGCTGAAGCCCACAGAGATGCATTTTTGGTTGCTCCAAAAGGAGGCACATAAAATATTGTCTGACCTGACAATGTGATCCTATTTAAGAAACAGAAAATGTGCTAGATAATATATGCAGACACCTCTGTCATGAAGCCTCATGTTGTTTCACACCCAATTATGTGTGACCACCTTTAGTTACCATAGCAATTCTCTCTTAATTAGAAACTCACCTTCTGTTCATGGCCTGTTTGTGCTAAAGCATGCAATTCTGCTACACGCTTAGGCACCTCATTTATTTGTTTAGATATTGGCTGCGACTTACTGTGTCAAATGACTTCTTTATGCAGTAGTACTCTGTGTCTTTGACTCAAACATTGATCGGACTTGTAAAATTCTTCAAAGTGTCCCTGACCCGCCTTCAGTCTAACGGGCAAGCAACACCAAGAGACAGCAGTGGTGTTGGAGGCATTAATATATGTAATAATATGATCGTTAGGGTGGAAGCAGCTCTCTTGCTGCTGCTGTCAGGTGCTCACACAAGAAGGACTCTTTATGAAACCTTCAGCCTGCGTTCAGGCTCAAGTTGTTTTTATAACAATTTCAAAAGGAGTCTTTACCCATATAAAAGTATTTGGCAATGTATGAAGTTGGCTATATTTGTGTCCACCACAGGGTGGACAAAAAACACCACGGAGTGTTTTGGTGACAGATATAAGGGATTTATTCCTGATCTTCTTCTAAAAATAATATGAGGGGGATGAGAACAAGTTACCTGCAATGTTGAAGTAACTTCTAAAAGTTGGGCATCAGATCAGAGCTTGGGGCACAAGCTCGACAGCAAAGCTTATGATCCTAAGTGCTCCCTCCTGTAATTCTGGGGAGAACAAAGACTCGTAATTCTTGGAGTCCAGTCTAAGACTGTGGAATCACAAATCTCTATGGTTTCTGATCTAAGTGTAGAACCTCAAAATACAAACACCTCTAATATAAAACAAATCCCTCCCCAAACAAAATGCTACAGCACATATAATGACTTTTGAGGGAACAGGACAAAGATAGAACACAATTCAGAAATGTACTCAGATAGTACATTGATAAGGCCAATATAAGAACTTGCTTAGCAGAATGAATAGAAACGTGTAGGACAAACAGAATGAATTCATGCATTACAAGGTCCAGAGAGATTGATTTTGAACTTTTGATCCACTTCTAACAATTACTTATAACATTCAAGGAGTCTACTCCTTTTGTCTTCAATTTGAAGTTCTTGGACTATAAGACGTTCAGGATTGTACTTTGAAAATTTATTTGACATAAGATTGATAGCACATGAAATATTCAGCTTAAAACAAATGATTACCCCATCTGCTATCTTTCACAAAGATCTCTTTCGTATGTCATGACATACAATGAGAGAGGCTAACTTTAGCATTTATGTAAACTCATCAGCCAGGTTCGAGGACAATGCAACATGGAGGAATTTTCACTTACTGTATGCTATGAAGCTTATATAAATGCTAATATCATATCTTACTAATATACATCATGCTGGATAGCAGTAGTAACAGTAATCTTACCTTTTACCATATGGAATATATTGCACCGTGTCTCTTGCTTAATACACACTTTTCGTTACTGCTCACAAATGTTACTGTAACATATGAGCAGGACAAGGCAAACAACAGCAAAAGAAATCCAAACCAATTTCAGCTTTGTGGTCACTTCATGGAGGTTAGGAGACATCAGCCAGGTGACAGCTGAGCTCTCTCAACTTTTTTTTTTTAATTTAATGCTTCTCTCAGCTTAGGCTTAAATCTGATACTGAAATTCAAATACTGGATTCAGAACTGAAATGCAATTGTTAATTTTTTTGAACATCCCTGGCATAGACAGAAATGGTGGTTTTAATTTAATCTGTCTGAAAACATTCCTTAAGTAATAAATAGGTCTTAAGAAGCACAAGTAAACTGGGCAATAGGCATGCATCTTTAATTATAATTTTAGCCTTAACAATTGTTCTTGAGTCAGCTGTACAGCATTATTACCATAAGAACAGCCTATTTTAAAATCTAATGTCACAGTGCAATTGATTAAGGAGAAAAGAGGTTATCCAACAGTCAATAGCTCAGCTGAGTGCTAAGGAGAGCAGTCATCTTGTATACATGTAAGTTTGCCAGTATTCCCAGTATAAGACAAATAACTCGTTATACGGTATCTCTGTTGTGCCTGGATTCTGACTTTCTATGACTCATCTCGATCTACTGAAATAGAATAAGATGAGTAAGAGAGTCAAATTATAGGGAAAAAAGTCTGCAAGCTGCATAATGTCCAACTGTTACAGGGAAGAATTATTATTCAGCTTCTCTGTGCTCTTTATTGGCTCTGAATTTCACATCAGCTCTCTCCTGCCATTGGATTTCTCCTACAGGGAGGAGTTTTATAAAAACCGTATGAATAACCAAGGTCAATCTTCAGTACTGCATAGACCGTTACAGTCTTTCTCCTTTCTGATTACCCTTCTGTATTGAATTTGTATTCATCTATACCTGCAAAATTTCATCACATGTAACACAGTAAAAGCATATAGCGTGTCTATATAATGAAGCGGATAAAAGCAGTTTTCTATTATCACCACATTAAGTTGAGATTGGATTTTGCATTATGAATTATCATCTTATTGCACATATTGCTAAACACGAATGTAATGTTCCATTTAGATATAACTGAGCTGGAATGTGAGTGAATTTTAGGCATTTGAATACGGGAAGAGAACAGTGAAAGAAGAGGAGGGAGCACGTGTAACATAGAATCACAGTATCACAGAATCACAGAACGGCAGGGGTTGGAAGGGCCTCTGGAGATCCCCCAGCCCAACCCCCTGCTAAAGCAGGTGCCCCCAGAGCAGGGCGCACAGGAACGCATCCAGGCAGGGTTTGAATCTCTCCAGAGAAGGAGACTCCACAGCCTCTCTGGGCATCCTGGGCCAGGGCTCTGGCACCCTCACGCTAAAGAAGTTCTTCCTTATGTTCAGGTGGAACTGCCTGTGCTCCAGTTTGTGCCCGTTGCCCCTTGTCCTGCCACTGGGCACCACTGAAAAGAGCCTGGCCCCTTCCTCTTGACACCCGCCCGTTAGATATTTGTAAGCATTGATCAGATCCACTCTCAGTCTAAACATGTTTAGGTTTTTATGTTGTCTTCAATGTATAGCACCCTACAATTGTCATACAGAAGTTTTTGACTCAGGTAAAAATCTATGTAGTACATTTGATATAGCTGTCATCAGGAACAGTTTGAAAAATCCTTAATTGTGACATTCAGAAAAAGAAATAGCAACAGTGTCCCACAGAGAAGTGTCAAACATGAGAATCCTCTGGCTGTGCAAGGGCCAACCACATATGGATCCAGTTCTAAAGGAGTATAAAGCTGTACTACAGAGAGATATTCTTAAGGCTGAAGCTTTTCCTCGAGACTTATTCTTTTTAAATTATCCAGAGTATAAGGATCATCAATAAAATATCGAATAAGTTACCTGCTCATGATGAGAACTAATGCATAAGTGGTAATGCTAAGGTTGTAGTTCTATAGTATTCAGTTCAAGATAAGTTAGTGTGAAAAGTAATTTTAAAAATAACTGTTAATGATTTACCTTTGATTTGTAAAATCTTTTTCTATTTGTGTTTCAACTGTTCCCTGTTACATAACTGTTCCCTATGGTCTATGAAAATCAGGTTCAGTCTGAGGTTAAATTGTACCTTGTCAAAGCGGGGATGTGACCCAGTATGAACATCTCGTATGACTCCATTTGTTTTCCTGCTTTGTAAATCTTTTGACTCTGTGTACATGCACGCGTAGGAAGAGGAGAACAGATGTGAGGGAAAGGTCAGGGATGCTGTGAAGTCTATGAGGCTTTCCTTTTACTTCCATGAGATTTAGATGCCTCCTTAGTGCAGACACTTAAAAACATTCCTCAGTGAACATTAATGTTACTTATTTTAAGCAAGCTGTAAACTAGAAAAGAAAGGAAAAGTACAAATCAGGTAACATGCACATACCAAATGACATCCAAATGCAGTATTGACCCATTGTCAGTATAATATTCAACTTCCAAGAAGAAGGTTCCCTCACATATAGACCTGTCTTACATATCCATATCAAAGAACTGAGTGTCTGAAACAACATCGAAACTGGAAAACTGAAACCATTTGTGTGACTGCATGTGCATGTATACATGTGTGTATGTACATACACACACACACGAAATATCCGTCCTTACCACTAATGCAAAACCATACATATAAGAATAGAGAGTTTATAAATTTCATGTTCTAGATGAAAGACAATAAACGTTATTGATCCTTTTATATTTGAGGAGTTAGGGTATGAATTGTCCCAGGTTACAAGGGGAGTCAGTGATATAATCAATCGTCCCTACACTGCCCAGTACAATACCAGGCAAGAGATCTGAATTTGACTCCTAAGGCAGCGTAGCTCAGGGACATTGTGTCACAGCTTTTTTTTTTGCTTCCAGTGCTAAGGATAACTAGAACATTTTCCCTCTGAATCAAATCTGCTATCAGTTCTCTCAAGTAGAAATGGAAGGTATGAGTTCTATAGACTCCTTCATTCTTCTCTTCCTCCTTGAAGAAGTGAGTTAGAAGTTCCTCGAGGCTATGTGTTTGTATGTACAATATCTCTCACGTGCCTTGCCTGTCTTTACTAAAATAGTTGAGGGTGATAGAACTGTTTTACGGTTTCCTATAAATACTTATTATAGAACTGGATGGTGGGAGGCAAGTCTTTGTTTTTAAAGGAATTTTTCTTACCTGCTTGTGTTTTTAAAAAAGTCAGTCTCTCTCCTGTGTATATTAGATTACAGTACAATTTGGTGTAAAACTTCAGGGCTCTTCAGCTTCTAGTGATTGTTGGAATGACTATCTCATTTGCCTCTATCACTACATATTACTCGCAAAATATCATCTATGAGAGAAGCATTTGCTTAAATACAAAGATTTTCCTTGACCAAAGGATTTCACACTGTAGAAAAGCATCTCTTCCACAGAATCACAGAATGTTAGGGGTTGGAAGGGCCCTCTGGAGATCCCCCAGCCCAACCCCACTGCTAAAGCAGGTGCCCCCAGAGCAGGGGGCACAGGACCACATCCAGGCAGGCTTGAATCTCTCCAGAGAAGGAGACTCCACAGCCTCTCTGGGCATCCTGGGCCAGGGCTCTGGCACCCTCACACTAAAGAAGTTCCTCCTCATGTTCAGGTGGAACTGCCTG
>VZSC01015873.1:542991-599190 GCA_013398225.1 Steatornis caripensis
TGCCCTCCGCTGGACTCTCTCCAGTAGTTCCCTGTCTCTCTTGAACTGGGGAGCCCAGAACTGGACACAGCACTCCAGAGGTGGCCTCCCCAGGGCAGAGTACAGGGGGAGGATCACCTCCCTCGACCTGCTGGCCACACTCTCCTTAATGCATCCCAGGACGCCATTGGCCTTCTTGGCCACAAGGGCACATTGCTGGCTCGTAGTCTAATTACAATATGGTCTAATACGATCATTAAGATCTTAGCTGGTACTAACATTATCTGCTGAGAAATTCTGGGTTCTGTTACTCATTCAGAATTGCACCTTTTCGATTTACATTCATAATAATAACGGCGTTTAGCATTTTGTGGAGTTCTCTGCATTGCACTGGAGGATGCAGTTTTAGTAAATCCAAATGACAAGGTTTTGCCAATCCACTAGAGAACAGAGAAAAAAATTGCTTCTTTGTGGCTGTACATCTTCTGTTAGATTTTAGTAAAGTAAATGGTGTTGAGTTTGACATCATAACAAATGCTAATCCTCTGAACAGTTCAAGTTACTATGTTCTATTAGCTATAAATGAGGGATCAACAGTGATCATTTTCCCATTAAAGGTGGGTTAGCTGAGGCTGTAATGGAGTACACAGTATTTTAAGATCAATGCCAGCATAGATTAACTGTACCATATATTGAGAGACATTGAGAAGGATTCCCAGTACTTGGTTTCTCCAAATGTGCCACATTCTCAGCCTACAGTTTCTTTCCATAGGCTACCTCACAGAGAAAAAAAGCCCAAGGTGACTGTCTGGCTGTTGTGACTCTTGTTCTCTGCGTTCTTTTTGTCTCCTATTTGTTATCTTCCTTTTGCCTGTAGGTTAGAGCTTTACAAGGACTTTCAATTAAAGGGGAAAAAAAAGCCATGCAATTGATTACCTTTATTCTGGTGTCAAAAGGTTTCCCAGAGTAAAAATTTATTTTCGTGTTTCCATGTGTGTGTTAGACTTGTTTCTCTACGTATGGCAAACATAGGTGTCAATGGATAATTTTGGAACCGGATATTGTCTGATGCTTTTCTCTCTCTGGTGCCCTGTTCGTGCTTACCTTTTACTCATATTTTCCTCTACTTCAGACTTGCATTTCCCAGCTTGGAAAGCAATTTGTCTGGCCTGCTCACTGGCTGAGCAGCAGTGCATACTTGCTGTCTAGCAGTTGTCAAGTCATCTCAAAGATACCTGTTCTGGAAGGAAACAGAAAAGCCTGTTATTTCAGCCTTTGAAAGAAGGGCTGGTATCAAACAAATGTTGGCGAGGTGCTCTCTTTTTGTGCTAGTGCAAGAAAAAAATAATGTGCTTACACATGGGCAGTGAGTAGGAGAGATACTGCCGTAGACTACAACTGGATATAGGTGGTTGGGGAGGCATTGTTTTGGAAGGAAGAGGGAAAGAATACTGGATGGGAAAGTCATGGAACAGATGACATACTGCCCAAAGTCAATAAAATAAGGTAATTCAAACCCCACCTCTTCAGGAATATGTTCATTATGAACCTATGTGCCAGTTTTCCTTCTCTTATTCTCAAGAAAACAGCAAATTTTCACGGATGGAGAGAAGAGCCTAGTTTTGACCTAATGAAAATTGAAATACAATTGAGAGTAAGCTCGAACATTCCTGGAGCATTTAATTGGAAATGGCAAGTGGGGAGTCTATGGAGAGCCACAGTTGTTGCTCATAGGATTTTCCCTTGTTTGCAGATCAGAGATTTTATACTAGTGGATTAGCAGAAGGATGGAAATAAGAGCAAACATCTTTCACTATTCTTTTTTGTAAAGTTGTGCTTGCAAGAAGAGGCACTGAGACTTTTACTGTTGAAATCTGTGCAAACATCCTTCTCCTCCAGTAAGCGTTTGGCAGAAAGGATTTCCAAGGTATTTTCAAGGAGTTTTAGGAACGAACTCATGTTCCGAGGTTAAGCACATCTCACTTCAAGTGGTTACATACACCCTATATGGCATGGCAGCAGACAAGAATGGCATGAAAAAAGTAACTCAGGGATAAAAGTTGTTTATTCAGCAGTCACACAATTTGACCGCAGAAGACACTGCCATAAAGAAATGAAAGCAATTTACATATGTACATAAAGAACATAGTATGAGAGTCCCATTTGTAAAGTGGTGTAATGTACTACAGAGGCTTTTTAGTGTGAAAGAAAGGAATCAGAAACAATTCTGAAGCATATAAAGCTGACTGATAGTGTATAATGTTCCCCCAGAAAGAGCCACATGAGAAAACAAGGCAACAGTAAAGGATATTGTAAAAAAATATTAAAGCAGCATACTAACAGAAAACCTGTTGTGTATTTAGCCCAATATTTACAAAAGGGCTTATGCTCCAGAATTACATTCAAGCAGTAAAACTGTGGGACTTCGTTGTCTCCCACTATTCTTAAAGAAGTCCTCTTTGTAATTTAAGATACATTAAACCCCTCCAAAAAATTTATTCAGGTGGTGAATTCAGTTATTATTCAGACAGTAATTCTTGAAAGCATTCATAAACTGCATGAAGCAAAATGGACTTTCCTTCTGCATGAGCTTTTCCCCAAGAACTATATAAAAGTAAAACCAGAAAGTTATACTCACCTTTCATTCATTTTTTGTACTCCGTGGGCCACTTTATAAATACAATTAACTGCACTAGTTGTTGATGGAGATACATAAAAATGAGCTCCATTGTTTATTTCTTAGGGTGTTGGTGAAACGCACATATAATGTTTTTTGCTTGAGATTCTTGCATTTTCATCTTCATCAAACAGTATTTTTTGCTTTTCATATTAAGCAAATTGTCCTACTTAATTTTGAGACAAGTTTTAAGCAAGTAAAATAGATGCATTCAAAGTTATGTACATTCTGTAAGATTCAAACATCTCACAAAAATAAAAGTCCATGTTATATAAATACAAAATAGGTATACACTAGAAAAAATACAGCTTAAAGTGTTCAGTTTTTAATGTGTTATGAAATACAAATCAGACATATATTGTCCAATATGTAAGAATTTGTCATCCTATTAAGAACTCTGGCTTCATGCCGACAAAGACTCAATCTATGATTTTTAATAAAGCAACATAATGTGTATATTAGTATTTTAATACAGTAGGTGTTTGGAGAGACAAAGGAATGGCGTTTTGGTAGGCAAAGATACAGAGATACTACACTTGCTGGCCAGATATTAGGTCCCCTTGGGGTCCTGATTTTGTAGCCCATTAAGCACATTCAACAGTATTTTTCCTATGGAGGAAGGCACTTAAACTCAACCTGAACTTTAAGTTAACACTTTGTGTTTTCTCTCAGCATTTTTGAGTCATTTCAAATTTTTGAGTCATTTCAGGATGGGATTATCTGGATGGTGAAGTAATGGATCTGTTTCTAGGCAGTGAGAGAAGAGCTCATGAGCCTGGTTCACCTAGACCTGTATGTTGGTGCAGTTCTACCCCTCCTTCTCTCACCCCAATTTGATTTTACATTGAGTAGAGTGAAATTCGGCCACAGCTGAAATTTAAACATGTACCCAAAGACCAAGGCGAGACTATGACTGAGGCAAGGCAAGATAAAATGGTAGATCTGATTGCCTTCTTACTGTCAGGAAAACTTCTGCACGGGACTGGAAATAGCAGTAGTAGCCACATCCCTGCCATTTGAATTTGAATTACAACTTGACTTGCAAACTCAGAAAATGCCATAGTTGAGTGACTTCAAAGAGAGCTCTAGGAGGGCTCAGGATGAGAGTTTTATAATTATGGCTGGTCTGCATAAAAATTGAGGAAATCTGAACTGTAGAATTAAATCAGTCTGTTGTGTAAACCAAAAACTGCCTTGAGCAAAAAAACTAGAATAACTTCCACATTAGGGAGCTTAAGCTATAAATTAGCAAAGTTAAAATACATGTAATCCTATCACCTGTTATAAAATACTGGAATTAATATTGTTTGAGAAAATAAAAAGTTAATCAATATCGCACCTATGAAAATTAATACCATTTGCACAAATAAGATCAGCCAAAGGCAGCATGTACATTTTAATCAGGGAACACGAAAGCAAGAGCTCCGGGGGGAACCTGGAGTGGTTGTCTAGGAAACAACAACAAAAAAACCCAGTGTATGAATACTGCTGTTAACAAGCAGTCAAGGTTCATGCAGACAGTGCAACTTTGCAAGGGGCAAATTCTGAGAATTAGAATCTTTTCTGAGAATTTCCAAATAACATAAAGTTTTTGATATGTCATGTAATTTAGACAAACAGGTGTGATTTGACAAGCAAGAAAACCTGCAGCATTGTAGATAGCCTGAGCCAGTCGCCACATCTCGCAAACAAATTTTGCATTTTTAGGGGTGGCTGATTTCTCCCAGACCATTTTCATACCCACAGGTAAATAAACACTGATGAGAGTCTGACACTGACAAATTTATTGTAGGTGTTAAATCTGTGCATGGTACTTGTAAGACAATATTGAGAGCCAGCACACAGTAAGGTACTTTCCCAGTTGTAACAGCTTGGTGCAAGGAGGTACTGGCGAAACATGATTAAAATGCAAATATTTGCTTGTTTTTTTAATTTCATGCTCATCTTAGCTTTCTGCAGATCAATCTGGAATGTCAGACAACTACAACACATCATATCCTTTTATGTCAGATGCCCTTGGGTTTTGCTCCAATCAATTATCAGTTTTACTTGTGAAAAGCAAATTGAAAGTTCATGAACAAAACTTGAATATGTGAATTATCTTACCATCCTGGATAACTGCAGTGTCCAGGAGTCAGCATTAAAGGAAGAACTTTGTAAATTAGCTGGTCAAAACCCAAAAAACATAGTAGGGGTGGTTTTTTTTTTTAACCCTCCAATTTGCAGCAGGATGGTATTATAGGAAGTTGAGAAATTGAAAGTGTTATTGATTGCAACATTTTCCCTATCATCTCCTTTGACAGGTATTTTGGATGAAGGATACTGGTACTTGAAAAGAGTCTTTTGACTGTAGTGAATAAAGAGTTACCTGTGTAATATTACAGACACAGTGAGTGTTCTTCTCTCTGAACAGCAGGCACGTGTATTATCTCCGCAGCACAGGAGGAAAGGTGGTTATGATAAGGGGTGATCAGTAATGCCAGTTTCCCTCACACATTTTCTGTTATCCTCCTGAATTTCATCTCCCCTTGCATACCTGTCGACCACCCCAGTCTCATGGAGATAGGTGTTACGCGGGGCTGAAGTTTGAGTACAACAGCAGCAACGTAGATCTATCAGTCCTGTGGTTTGTTAGAAAATACAAGGAAGGTATTTTTGGAGTCCCTGTTAGCAGTCATTTCAGATGAGCTCTGAGGCATTTCTGCCTGGACGCAGGTGGTATTTGGTTCATGTGAAGTCGGGAGTGCGCACAGGTGGGTGAGCTCCTTCCAGCCCTGGTCGCCGCAGGCAGCCGAGGCCTCCCTCAGGTGTCTGAAGGAGGCTCGTGTGCCCTTCACCCACTCTCGTTTCCAGCTGAAATAAAAGATTCAGGCTTTGTCGACAAGCTTTCCTCTCTGCACAAAGCATCTGCCACCTTCTTCGCAGTGGCGGGATTTTCTCATCTGAAAGGTCACCTTCGCTCCCAGTCCCCACCGCTGGCTGCCGATCAGTTTCTGTGGAAACTTTTCCTTATTCATCAATCTAAAATATCCTTATACTTTCTTCCTGCAGGGTGCTCTTCTCTAGCAACCTTCTCTACGTTAAATCTTGAGTGATTTCTGCCCCCCCACCTTGGTTGAAATGCCTGCTCCACCCTCCAACAGCAAACAGTGATCAACAGCATTTCCACACCCAACTGTCCCCCCGGTGCGGCTGGGCCATAGGTGCCATGCTACAAACCAAGCTGGAGGGAGTAGGCGGCCTCCGAAGAGGCTGGAGACTGTGACATCTGTTATGTAAGTACCTCCAGAAAAGATGGCTTAAAGAAGATTCCGAGGCTTCTGCCTCAACAGATGTCGTGGGGGGTGTATGTGTGGGGTGCCTGCGTTTCCCGCCCAAGCGGCCTGGTGCCGTCGCTGCAGTGCCCAGGTTTCCCTCACAAGTGGCTTGGTGCTTCCCTAGGGTGTACATGTTTCTCTCTCAAATAGGTGTTTCCAAGCCCCGGTGTTGGCCGCCTGTGCCCTAATCCCCTCAGGCTGTGAGCCAGATGGTTTCTAGAACCGTCTGTGGGCAGCACTGAGTGCTCAGCCCTGCCCTGGTGCCTCAGCAGCGCCTTCGCCCGCACCTGCTGCCGGCGCTGCTGTCCTTCCTGGCCTTTTCTGCCCTTCAGGGTGTTAATATGATTTTTTTCTTTTGAAAAACTGCTTTTAGCCCTAACTCTTGTGTTGCCCTAGGGTGACCCCACCGTGGGAGAACACATTTTGGGAAGCAGTGAACTGATGCTGCTCACTGCATGGCTTGTCCTGTCCCCAGCGTGCAGGTGCTGGCTGGGCAGGCAGCTGCTTGGCTTCAGAAAAAGGCGCCAGATGTTCAATGGCTGTCTTTTCAATGGGAAATGGCACGGCGCTCGCTTGCTGCTCAACCATTTACAGCATTTCCCTTACGATTGCCTTGCTTCTTTTGTTCTTCCGTTGCAAACTGAACGAGGGAGGAACTCGTAAATTAGTAGAGGAGGAGGTGTGAAAATTAAAAAAAAATTTTTGCAAGTATTTACTCAATTTGCAACACTTGTCACTGAGGGAGGTAGTACAGTTACTCATAAAAGAGAAATCCTGTGAAAAATCCTATGACTTTTAATGTGAGAATTAGTGAGGCAGAAGGTTCTGGAGGAAACCTGCAGTTTTCGCCACCTCAGGAAGATCAGCAAAGTTACCCTTGGTACCTAAGTTGTGGTGAGTCCTCTGCTTTCACTGTTAGTGTCATTAGCTCATTTGCAAAGGCTTCACTTTTTCTTATAAAAGTCCATAGCAAAATACTTGAATTAACTTCATAATTAGCTTTTAAAACTTTGAATCACTACTCATTTCTAAATAGGTATTTATGCTATTGATGGAAACCCTGAAGAAGCTTGGAAACCATCCAAACCTCTTAGCTTTTCAAAATTAAGCTAGAAACCTTTGTCGTTTCTCTTTCTATCCAGCCCATGTTACAGACTGGATGCTCTTTTGTCTTTGAGTTTATTCGTTTCTCCCTTGGTACTTTGCTTCAGCAGCACTCATCTGCCAAATTAATCCAAAATGAAGTTTGCAATCATATATCGGAAGTTTCTAGGCCTCAGAAAGTACTTGATTTGTGGTATGGGACAGGATTTTATTAAGTTATAATTTTTAATACAAGTTTAGGTAACAGCCCTCCATAGTTCTTTAGGCAATTATAGCTATCTGCTTGCACACTACCTATTGTATGTGGTTTCATTTTAATTGTATAGCACCCCGTTAAGCTGGTAAATGCAATTGTCCTCAACTTTTGATAGAATAGAGAAAGACAAACAGATATGAATAACTTTTCTGGTGTGACAGATGGGACTGCATTAAGAGTATGGTCTTTATGTTTCAGTTGTACTAATATGATGTGGATCAGCACTACAAAATAGGCCCACGGACATTGTGGATAAAATGGAAGTCATTGGCAGGGCAAGGAAAAGAATTTATGAATACCGTTTTTCCTAATCCTTCACTCTAAGCATTAACCCTGCTGTCATTAAGATCTCAAAAATAGAGGGTGTTATTATTCCTAAACTCTGGTAGTGTATTTTTATTCAAGATTTAAGTCACATATTGTAATGTATTATGGAAGATGTTGACAAAGCAGAATTTCTTAAAGGAATGACAACCTATCGTGTGAAGTCTGCTTTATCTACAGTGTCTGTGAGTCAGTGGACTGATGACACTGTCACTTGCTGGAACTTATAAGTGGAAAAGGCCACAAATAAAGCAAGTCTCTAGCTTCCCAGTTATACTCAAGGAAAGTGCTATCTGGTAATAAGAAATTATATAACTGTGTAAGCATATAATTTTTTACACAGCCGTGGAAGAAATTTTGCCACCTATTGTAATTTTTTGTGTACATATTTATTGAGGCAAGTGAAATACACATCAGATACAGGTAAACGTACGCTTAGTCTGTAGATTTTTCTAGAAGAAATACTGGGAGAAGTCTGACCCTGCCCGTCTTTCATTGTGAATGGTTTTGGACAGTTTCTGTCTTTGAAAAAGGAATACAGAATTCCTCTGAATGTGAAGCAAACGAAACATAATCTCTGTTCAGAGTGTGAGGAGTTACTTAATTAGTTCTCAGAACATGTCAGAGGACAGAACTCTCCCGTGTCTACAGTAAAATGGCCTTGAATATCTTTCATAGCTTGTTATTGTCTGGTGATCTGCAGTGTAATAACTGCGGAGCAAGTAGATCCTGTGTGGTTCAGGTTCCTGGTGTCTGTTAGTAGTGGTGTTTTAAAAAACACTCCACACCAAACCAAGCAAACAAACAAACAAGAGTCCTGCATATCTGTGCTAATTAGTAAGTGGCATACTGCAAACCAGCTATGGCTGTTCTAGTTAAGAAAAAAGTGTGGTAAGCATTCAGAAAAGTCAGATAGAGAGATAACCCTCACTCAAAACTAAATATTGCATTTAAAAAAGATGCAGTGAGTACAATATTAATCTCTGTTGCTTTTAGATGTGGGAGGATAATTCATCCGTTATGATTCAGGGAGCAGAGGCAGTCACAGGCCATATTTTCTCATTGACTATTGATGGGATGTATTTGTACACATTGGTTGCGAGTGTTTTGGATCATTATAGCTACGCCTCTTGTGAAGTGTAGGTGTTTGCATTCCTGACTTTCACAGAGCTATGAGGACTGGGAAAAAAACAGTCTTTGAGCAAGCTTGTGTTGAATGTGCGTGTGTATGGCTTTCTTTAGCAGAACTAGGAATCTTTGCCAAGCTCTTGGAAATGAATGAGCTTAATGAAAGTAAAGGATGTAAAGGTTAAAGAGAAGAAGGAAAGTAGGTCAGTGCATATTTCTTGAAGGCTCATTACAGGGAAGTTCAGAGATTCAAGCATTAATCGTTGGGTTCTGCACATATTTATCATGGGCAATTATTGGGTACATCACTGCTATCTTTGAAGTGCTGTGTCGTCTCTTCTCCTTCACAGTAACCCAGGACTGTATGTTTGTTTTCTTCTTCATTCTCCTGTGCAAAGATAAAGGTTGTGCCTTTCCTGTAAAGATCATGAAAAGGGTTATTTTTCCCTTTGATTTTCCTTCTGTACTGCCAAATTAGAGACACCAGGATGACTCCTCGGTAGAAGACACAGCTCCACCTCTTATTTCCACACTTTCTATACATAGAAAATCGACTTTTCTGCTTCTCTGGAAGCTTGAGGAGGTTTCTTTAGTGTTTGAAAATGAAGCATCATTTCTTTTCCTCAGGAGAGGACCCAATTGATCTTTTGGCTGCAGTGGGAAGGCAAGCAAGCAGTGCTGTAAAACATTCAGGGCAGGCATCATAGCCTCTTGATGGATGTCTCCCAAGTTGTTGAGTCAACAGCACTATTCAGGATCATTGTCTGGACCCCCGGTTTGTATGATTTCATACCTTCAGAATGACTAAAATATTGGTTCTAATGTTACCTAGCATGAATTTTAAGAAGGTAGGGCATAAAAAGAAGCAGACCTGCTGTCCCTAGTCTGTTAATATCAGAAAAAAAGGTGTAAGTAGACCATGGAGACCAGGAATTGTAATTAAATTTGGTGGTTTTTCCAGGTTCTTTGGCTTTTACAGTTATTGAGGTGATTCTTATCGAAGAAGTCTCTAGACTTCCATCCTGTCGTAGGGTTTATCTTCCATGCATTTGGAGTCAGTGTGAGTGGGATTTCACAAGTATGTCTGTTGTTAGACTTCAGAAACCACATTTCTTAGACTTTTCATTCTTGCTGTGGTTAGTTGTAATGGAGATTTGATTCTCATTCTGTCTCTTTTGTAGAGCTTTGATGTACCGTTTCTGCAGTGCTTTGTCACTATCATCTTTTCTTACACTAGGAATATTTTCCAAGCAGTTCTGGAATAGCTAATACTGATTTACTTCTGACATTGTTGGTAATGGACACCTTATTTACATAGATTATTTGATCATAAAGCTGCAGAACAGAAATATTAACATCTTATTTCTTATAAAAGAAGTTCAGATCTTTATAGGGTTCTTTCTTTTTTTTAACAGATGTACACATTTCCAAATACTAGGTTTTGTAAACTGTACAGTGCAGCAGGCTTGCTATTAGCCATGTTTGCTTGTTTTCAACAGTAAATAGGAAACTGTTAAACGGCAAATGGCAAACAAGAATTATAAAGGGAGAATATGTGATGCAAACTCTGGCTTCTGGGGAGATGGAAGGAAAAAGGGAAAAGAAAATAAAATATCCAAATTTCCCAAATGTGTGTTTAATCCCCTTCTTGTCTGTTTGAATGTATTGTAGAATGTAAGTCTCTTTTACCTCATATTGCTTTCCTTTTCCAGCTGCCTTGCTTTTTATGACACATGCTGGATTCAAATTAAGAGTAAGCTTCGTGAGTCCTCTAATCTTTTATTCTTTTATTTCATATTTGCATATAAATAGTAAGTATACAGCTCCAAAAAGAATGCAAATATTGCATCTATGTCATAATTAGTAAGACATTAAAGAAAAAGAGAAAATAGATTTATGGTTTGCTATAAAACATTTTATTGAAACAGCTATTTATCATTATAGATATTAATTCATATTTGTAGTCAACTGAGTGGTGTTTTTGGAGATTGCATGCTAGGGATGAAAAGAAATATGCCTCGCTTTTGTCATAAGCTTCGCTTATGACAAAAATGGAGTGTCTGTCTTTGTACTGCAGTCAACTAAGATATCAAACTGGATTTGCTTATTCATCTGTGTAGCAGTTATACTGTAAAATGTTTTCATCCATTTCACAGACCCATTAGTAACAACAGAATGTTAATATGTTTAATACTACAAGGCAGAAGGTCTCGCAGTTGCTGTCGTTCTCAGAATGGCATAGGATCAAGGAGACTCTTGATGTGTTTTTAACATTGTTTCTGTATTTTTTAAATGCTTCACAAGTTTATATAAGTCTTACCTGGGTGTTCCTGGTTTTAAAAAAAGAATCTCATCCTCAAGAAACTTTTTCTCTTACAAGTTTCTTTTTAGATGAAGTAAGAAAAAACTAGGTGTCTCCCTCAAGGAATTTCCTTTCATTTTAAAAAAAATTCTTACAAGAATTGCTTTTTGATAGGCTTTTCCCCAGGGCTTGTTAGCTGTACAGAAAACTGAGTAGGTCTGGTTATCCTATGAGGATTGTATTTCATGTCTTAGACTTTCCAGACTGCTTACTGCCTGTGATAGACCTTTCAAACTTCGCATCTTGTAACATTTTTGTGGGGAAGTGTACTGGGAAAATATTCCTGCAAGATACTTTTCTTTTACACAACTTCAGTACTTACTGGTGAGTATGCTAAATTAATTTGGTTGTGTGGATCTACCACCTGGGTATAATGAAACCCTGGAGTTCAGGCAGAGAGACAGTAACACTCTGCTGTTTGACATTTCTCTGTGCATTCCTTGAGAATTCTGTTGTTTGTAACACCAACAGTAGTAAAAATGCACAGAGGATCTTGTTGGATGACTATGCAGCAGCATCCCTGCAGTCTTTGTTTTCTATTTGTGCCATTGAGATCTTGTTTCTCATGGACAGTGGTATCAGGATTTGAGTGGGAGAATCTTACGCTGCGCTGTACTGTCTTCGTGCTTTCTTAAGCATCTGCATGCAGCCCCCCTCTGCTAAATGAGTAAGAATGGGGAAAATGGCTTCACTGTTCATTGACTCACTAACTGTTGCATTTTTCTGAAAAGCAGCTTCGATGTGTAGCAGGATATGCCTATACCAGCTAAGTGAGCTCTGCCTCAGTGTGAGGGTAGGGAGAGAATCACTCCATTCTGATCTTTGCATTACCTGTACAATTCACATCGACATTTTTCTCCTTTGAGGTGGAAAGGGACCACCTGCATCTGTTAATTTGATGACAAGTTTTGACTGCTGCACATGGGGTGAATAGGATTTGACCTAGGAGCTTATGTGTGAAAGGTGGTATAGTCTAGTGCCTATTCTTTGGGCAAACTGCTTTGCCATATGAGGAATGTTCAGTCAATCACTCTTGGTAAGTGTTGCTGCAAGTGACCTAGAACTCTTTTTTTGTGTGTGTTTCTGTTGCTTTTATAATCAGGCAGGCAGAAACATTTGCTTTGATCAGTCATCTTTCTATTTTCTTCTTCCTTTACCCCCAGGTACCAGCTTTTATCATTTCCCACAGCTCCACGCAAACAAACACTATAAACAAGTAGTAAAGTATCTGAGTCATCAGATAGAGTTCCTCGGGGAGTCCTGCAGAAGAGAAGTAGACCCTGATTTTTGCTGCTGTTGCTGTACTTATGTTAAGAATCCCATGACATCAGATGAGGAAGTTCAGGAAAATCAGAGTATTTGTAATCTTATGGTGGGTCTTATATGCCTGCTAAACAACAGATACATATATAGCAGTAACTCTTTCCCATTGGGTTTTAAAGTGAAAGTGGGAAATAACTGCTGTCATTAACAACTACTAAATTTGCATATTTATTATATTATGCCAGTGAAGAGCAGGACTGTGAACAAACTAATGTTATAACTGACAAGGGATGTTTTCTGGCTGGTGCCTTATGTAAAATCTTATTGCTTCAACAATTGCTGGTTTGATGCCTTCCCAAATGCTGCATTTTCAAATAGCTTCTTCCAGGGAAGCATCCTCAAAGAATTCCCTCCAGATTTGATAGCTGCCATAACACAAATTATGGTTTTTGCCTCCATTGCTATTCAGTGTTCTTCGTATTAGAAAACAGTATCCAAAGTCACACATGGCTGAAATGCAGAAACATTCAATGAAATGTCCATAAAATGTGTATAGGCTCTCCTTCCTCCAGTATGTTATTTACTAAGATAACCTTGTGAACTGGTGATGCGTATGTATTCCAGATGTTGTTAATTATTTCTGTTCTTGAAAGAGAATTATCTAGGAGTGTAAAATAAAGTCAGCATCAACCCAATATAATCTTAAAAAAAAGTACTTTCTATGTCCAGAAAGCATGATGACAGATAAAGCACACTGATAGCACACTAGTGCAACTGAAATCAGATTTAATATCAATATCATATGGTCATCAGAATCTGCTGTACTGTAAATTATTAAACCTAATCCTGACAGTTGTCACCTGCAGCTTCTGGTCTTAAGAAAGTGCTAAGAACCTTTTAAAGGACAGAAGTCCTTGGCTTGCAATAATTTTGTAATGGCACTGCTTTGCCCATGGCAAGAGCATTGACTTAAAAAGAAACTTAGTGAAATCCAGGACAGAAAGAAGAGGAAAAAAATAATAAATATATCATAACTGAGATTTTTCTGATGTGAGTTGAAATTCACATGTGGCAAATGGAGCAAGAGCTGCAATGATGGACTTGATACAGATTTCAAGAATTCCCAGTATTGATATTTCTGTTTCTAGGAGAGGCCTACCAAAGGACATGGATGCTTTGATCACTCGTTTGCAGTGAAGTAATTTTTGAAGGCCAGCAATAATATGACATCTCCCTGTCCACACTGCTGTGCACCAGATTGTCATGTTATCTATGTGGTGAGAAAAAGTAAAAGCAAAAGCCTTCTGTTTTGAGAGAAACACCACTCTATTATTATTATTGTAATATTCACATCACAGTCTAATAGACACCTGTTTCAGAGCTTGCTTAACCTATAATGCCATCGTTGTCTCATAAGAAAGGATCGGTTAAGTCATTGCCTAATGCTATAGCTGATTGATAGTTATTGATACTTAGTAGCACTAGCAGTTCCAAAACATACATACATACATACCTGGTGAGATCTTCATATTCATCTTCAGGACCATCATCCTAGTCTTAGGCTCTTGAAAACAATGCTAGTAATTCCACGTGTCTGTATGTGTGTGCACTCTCCAGACAGATAAGTTCTTGGTTAGTACTGAATGTCACTATGTAAATTTCCCAAAATAAGTTCTCACTTATAACTGGAAAAAAAATCTAAAATAGTAAAACTGTGAATTACATCGTGCTCGTCAGAATTTTTCCATGTTGTTTACTAGAAGTTTTTTAACTTGCACAAATGTATTTATTCTACATAAAATTTAAAAATGCTTTTATTATGTGAAATATGCAGCATTCACTGTGACTAATAAATGCCAGAAAACGAACATAGATCTTAACAGGTAGAGATGGGCCTTTGCCAACACAGAGGGAAAGCTATGGAGTGCTGTGCAGAGTCTGACTTGCTCTTGCAAGTGTTTGTAGACAGGCACCAGGAAGCATTGTTGAACTGTAATAATGAATATATGGACCATAGTTCTTTGTTTACAACCTGAGGTAAGAATTTAGCTGGGAGAGCATTAAAGAATATGTTACTTTGTAATAATAAGTAGCTTGCTGATTGTGACAAGAATTTAACCAGGATAGCAGAAGGAAGACAAGAAGGATATATAGACAGAGGTTACTCTTAAGCTTTCTAGTTTGTGCTGTTTGAATTCTGGGTAGTAAAAAGACAGCATTGACTTTAGAATTGTTAATGAAACAGAGTAAAATGGAAGATAGGAAAGAGTGAACTTCAGATCTAAAAGTAACAATCTCAAATATTATATTGGGTCACATATTTATTTTTAATGGAATAATAAAAATTAAGGGTTTTGAAATGTAGTACTATGAAATATGTTTGTGTTGTGGATCAGTAAAAAGAAATTTTTATATATATTTTGGAATTTTATATATGGTTGTACTTGTAGATCAAGTTGCTACTGCTGTCAGTGCTACAGATTTTGTAATTTTTAACTCTACATTTGCAGAGCAACTAATTTTTGTTGAGGTAGTACTCCTACATTAATTATACTTCATTTGAATAAATACCTCAAGCTCCTTGACTTCTGAGTGCACAGCTTCGGCGAACAAACATAGCAGAAGTACTACATTAGAAATAGGCTAAGCTTTATGTGGCAAGAGATACTTTTTAGATGTATGGATAGCACTGCATTATTAACTAGGAATGTGTTCCTCTCAGTAAAGGTCTCAGGATACTAGGTATGATTAGGCAGAAGAAATCTTAACCAATATTCAGTTGATGCTTGTCTTCCTATGGGAACCTGTTGGTACTGTAAGAGCATCTCGAAAGCTTCTCTGGAGTCAAGACTTAAGTAAAACAGCTATGAAGTGTTTATCCATCATGCTGGATTTCAGAAATAAGAAGTGGGAGGAAGTCCAAAAATACAATTAGCAGTATCTAAAGAGAGTAAGTATATGATATATCTTGACAGGAAATCCAGCAGGTGAGAAATGTTTATTGAACTAGAAAATTATTGAGCATGAGAATATCCTTCCTGCTTCTATTAAATTTGACATGGTGTGCCTAAGTGTTTGCAAGCAAACTACTTGACGTTGCCAAACCCAAACATGTAAAAATGAGTCAGGTCCCCAAAATCACGATCAACTTAAAGAATGTTTTTTTGTGGGTTTTTTCTTTATTTTGGGGGGATATGAGCTAGTCTGCTGCAGACAAATGATCTTTGTAGGTAATTTTACATTATATTCAGCCAATATAGGGATCAGAAACTTTGAAAAATAAAAGCTGAGATTCTTCTGAGTTACTACAAACAAACATGTTAAGGAAACCCCCCCTAAAAGAACAGGTCTTGACTTGTGTATATTAGCAATGGCTGACACTCAACTAATTGGTGTTTTTTTTTCCTTTTATAACCTACACCTTGGTAATGTGCTTAGGCTAATGTTTCTTTATCTAGATTATATTATTCACACATTTTCCAAAGAATCTTGTTCGGTTTGTTTTGTACCTCCGGGAATGAAAATTACCCTGGGAAGAGTGTGTCATGGAGCAAGGTTTTGGAATCTTAGCTATCAATTGGGTGGATATTAGGGAGTTCTAGTAGTATCCTAAATGTGGACAGAGACACTGCAGAATAATGCCATTTTCCTGTGGCTTACTGTTCCACGACTTTGCAGTTTATATGAAACAAGCAAACAAATAAATAAGAAAAAAACCCAGGACTTTTTAATTTCTCTTTTTGCATGTATGTTTTGTTTCTGACAAATTGATTAGAGAAGAAAGCAAGTCAGAATTTCTTAAGGTTTGCTTAGGGTGTATACTGAATGGAATCTGGTTCTAGGTGTACTAACTTAAAAGATAGAAATGGCTTTTTCCAAAAAACCTCATCTTGACAAAAAGTTTTGGCAGCCAAAATTTTGTATGTCTGCAATATGAGGCTTCTAGGAGATGAAATACAAAAACACATCTCTTGTTTTAATGCATGGATTAATGCATTCTGAAAGTTGAAAACCACAGATATACAAAAGCTATGATCAGTAGATCAGACTGGTATTCTCTTTGAACAAAGAAGAAAGACAGGTTTTAATGATACGAATAAAAATAACTTGCTAACAAGTAGATTCTTACCAAATAACCTTGTCCCCATTTATTACAAAGGACTTAAAGCTCTGTTTTCAAGTGGAATGGAATTTGCAGAGTAAAATTCCAGGTTGTTGTAGATGTTGGGTCTTCTGTTGTTTGTGTGACATTTTGTTCCAGTTTGCCAACTTAAAGACCAATAACCAAATGGCTGCAAAACCAACATGTCTATCCAAAGTGTAAAACCTCTTCAGCGAGCCTTTTAATATAATTGTATTTTCTTTAATAAAAAAGGATCAGTAAGTGGAACTGTAATCAGAGGGTGGCAAAATAAGGTTTTATTTTTCATACATACTTTATGCTGGGTGTCAAGAGAAGAAGAGGTTATGTTCTTGTTTCAGCATAAGTACATGCTTTGAGCAGGGTTTGGACAGATGACCTTCAGAGATCGCTTTCAAAATAAAATTTTCTCTGTTTCGGTGCTGGATGTGTCAACAAATCGTGTCTGTATGCATGAAACGAAGTGAAATCAGGTTTCGACTACCTTTGCAGACAACAATACGTACAGGTGCAAAGAGCCAGCCTTTAGTAATACAGTAGTACAATATTAGGGAATGTTCTGTTGCCACCAGAATACTTCTGTACTTGCACATTAATGTATGTGAACACATTAGCATAGCATACCAGTTCATGAAGGTCCAAAAAGGACACACATAGGCCACAGTCCTTGACAGAGTTCCCAACAATTGTGGTAGGTTGTGCTGGCTTCATGCCTTTGCTAATGTAGCCATCAGCAGTAGCAGTCCAACATCTGTTTAACAAAACATATTATTGACATTGAACTGCTTTGTTTTCTCTTACTCCTAGACCATGGGAAGACACAATCTGGGCACTTCTGCTCAACCTGCTGATGGGCTTTGATAAAACTTTTCCTTGGTAGCTGCTGTCCCTTACAACCCCTTGCTTACTGAAGGGCTTGTCACAGACTCTGTGAGTCTGGAATTAAAGCTTTATCATCATCCATCATGGACAGGAGTCCGCATCTTGGAACCAGAAAGTCTAAGGATGGGGTATTTTTGCTGATTTCTAATAAAACTCGGTAAACTGAAGTGACTGGCAAACTCTTTACTTACTTGTGACTTGTACGCATATGAATATTTTACTGAATAGCAATGTGAAGGGTGGTATAACCAGTTGCCATGTGATATAGCTCCCTAGTTGCTTATGAATATGAAATTATGTCCATGAGCTAAGGTTACTTCTTTTTCTCAGATATGTCAATAAATAGAAGTATTACATGTGCTTAGAGCTCTAATGTGATTATGTCTCCACAGGATACCAGGATTTAATGTGTTGCATAGAAAATTTAACATATAGTATTTTGCTCTTGCTTACTGTATTTGCAGCCACTGTTTGTGAAAACAAGTGAAAACAAGTGAAAACTTGAGCTGACTCTAAAATAACATAAATTTTTTTTGTATTTCATAAAAGAAAGAAATGCTCATTGATAGTCATGAAAGAGGTTTCACAGTTAATTAGGAACACTGTAGAAGCATAGTTAGTCGGATGATCTAGCATGGTAGAATCTAACAAATTTATTAGTGTGTCTGAAACAAGTTAATTTGGCCATCTCAATCTATATTTCATATAATCGTTACAACAAAGAAAGTAATCCAGTTTGATTTTAGTGTCCAAGAAGCCCAGAGAAATTGTCATTATTTAAAAATAGGAATAGTGCAAATCAGTCAGATAATAGCAAAACAGGGCCTTGCAATAGTATTCTAGGCTCATTTTTCCAGAATTCAAAGTAGTAAAAATTCCCAGGAATTTTGTAATTTAATTGTGATCATAAGCAGTCTTTAAACTGCATTAGAAGTGAAGTTCCAGACTAATGTGTCCTATTGCATCCCTTAGGCTTCTTTCTTCCTTATTCACTTCTGGTAGCAGGATATACTCGACAGTTCTTGTATATACAAAGGAGAAAGCTATTTGGAGGGCAGTGATTAGGTTCATTCTAATGGATGGTTGCCAAAATTGCTTTTCCCTGAGTCTTTGCCCTCTAATTCTCAGTGAACTCAGTGATATTGCAGGTCGTTCTCTGTTCAAATGAAAACCACAATGTGTGAAGATGGGCATTTGAAAGCAGAAATATGTAAATATTTTTGAAACATTGAAGTCTCTATGCCAGCATTTGCTTTCAGAAGTGCCACCTTTCACACGCAGATCCATTTTCTCCTCTCTCCTTGCAATGTAAGTATAACCCAGCTTAACGAACTGCAGATACTATATTGTAGGACTTGAGTAACCTGTATTCAGCAGACAAAATAACCTGCAGTTAATCACTTCTTCACCTTCTTCTACCATTTGTCCTCCCAAAATCTTCCACTAGGTAACTGATGTAGAGGACTAAAAGTGAGGGTGGTATGTTTGTATGTTTGATAAATACTCTGACAGACACAGAACTTGAAAAAATTTTGTGCAAACGTTCTGGACCAGCCAAATTGTTCTGCTGTGTTTTCTGAAGCCGTATATACACACACTGTCCTCCAGAAGTGCTGCCTTATTTTCTCTTTTCAGCCTCCAGCTGGATGGAACTGTGGGGAGACTGAGAGTATGTTGGTTATAGGCACAAAACCAAATGTGTCAGGCTACAAATTCTTACATCCACAATTGTGGTGAAAAGTAGGTTTTCTTAAATAGGCACAAAGCTTGTACTATTCCTCTGTATGATCGGGGTGTACTCTGCAGTAGACAAATGTTGATGCTTCTTGTTGCCTTTAAAATCTGTGCCTCTTTTTGTCTGTGGGTTTCAGTCTTTTGAACAAATGCTTTTGAACCACAACTCAATCAACCAGAATTATTTAGTTGTATTATACCACCTGGAATGAAAAGAAAAGGAAATGTTTACTGAAAATTGCTGTCTGCTGGAGGTGAACGATCAGATCTACTTTTCTTGAGACAATTGTTGAAAAGAGCTTCGTAAAGATTTTTGCAATTTGTCACTCATTGACAAGTTTAATCAATACTAGTGCAGAGGCTTTCAGCTGGGCCTTTCTGCAAAAATCAAAGTGTGACAGCTGATAGAGATGTCTCTGGTGTATGTTGTGCTAGATGGCAATGTTGAAGAGGCTCGCTGTGTCTCAAAGCAGACACGGGTATGTTTTAAAAAATGCATGTGTTGAAGATAAATATGAAAAGGGCTTTTTCTCATGCTTTCTTCCTCCATATGCATACATTTTCAAAAGAAATTTCTATTGCTCTTAGGATAAAGAGTGCTCTTTGTTGTGTGGCAGTGATAAAGAGGAACAGTGATCAGTCTCACACTTAATCCAACTAGATGATCAACATGCTTTATCAACTGACTTCAGCTGTGGACCACTCTTGAAGGGTAGGGACTTCATTGTCTTTCAGAAGTATTGTAAGCCTGGGAATCAAACTGATTATCTGCTCTGTCTTAAGCAGAAAAAGCTACGGTGATCTCTAGTGTATTCGGTATCTCAAAACAGTATTTTGCTTTCTTGCTCTTAATTTCACTCAAACAGTATCATCCAGCAGAAAGTGGAAAACATGCTGTTGAGAGTGAAGTTAAAAGCATATGATGAGTGCAACTCTACAATCTGAAGCATACCTCACTGGGAGTTTCTCTTTGTTAACACATCATTAATTTATGTGTAAAGATGGAGGGGAGTTCTAATTATGCATTTACTGAATGTGACGTGTTATAAGATCATTGACAGCTAATTAGAAACTTCCAAACTTGTTTGGCATTCAAAGACCATTTGTAATCTAATATAAATCTCAAATATATGCCTCTGTGTCTAGCCTTCTGTAGGTTCTATTTCCAGTGATCTTTAATAACGAACACACCAGAACTTTAGAGGATTCAAAATGTTGACTAGTTACCTCTTGCACTAATTCCTTTAAAGTAAGCACAAGAGCTTTTAGAAAAAGTTCAACAATTTGATTCACAGACATAGATACATAAATATATAAAAAGGATATTGATATCCTTTATAAAGGATATATAGGAAGGATTGAAAGGATATATAGGAAAGGACATAAAAGTATATATATCTCCTTTATAAAGGATAAAGTTACTATCCTTTTATCACTGTTCTGGAGCTCACATAAGATGACCTTGCTGTTTTACTCTAGTTCTTGGTTTTGAGGTGACTGTTCCTTATTTTCCCAGCTGTCACTAAATAGTACTGTAGGTGAAAGCTTCAGAAGTATATGAAGACTGAGGAACCGATTTCGCAGCCCTGGACACACTACTTTCAGTTTAGAACTGGAACACTTTTGCTGGTCCAATGGCTCCTGCTGTTAAGAAAAGGTAGCACCTTAGCTGCTTGTGAGCCAAACAAAGTAAGACTTTGGCTAGTGGTAGTACCTAGTGACATAACTATGGGGTAAAGGAAGCAGTCATGGATTTTGACCAGTTCTGGGGAAAAATGCTTGAATGAATTAGTTGACACTGCAAAAATTACAATATGATTATTTGAAGAATGTATCACCCTCATTCTGAAGAGAAGTAGTATTTTTCTGTATGCAAGACACTGCAAATAACTCCCTCAGCAATTTGTCCAAAGCATATTATGAAATGTGTTTAATAAAATATTCACTTAGTTCAGAGCAGAAATGTCCTAATTTACAAGTAGGGTAAGGAAATAAAATCACTTCCATATGTTTGGGTTGATACTAAATATTAGGTATTAAATTTTCCTAGTGCCTTTGCTACTTTTACACTGGGCTTAGTGAAATTGGATGTCCAGGAGCAGAGATGATGACAGGCTGACATTTCTGATTACAACCCTTCCAAACAGTTTGATACCAGGTCAAGTAGTCAAATTAGGATATTTCAGAGGATTACTAAGATTTTAATTTCCTCCTCCTTTGATGTCACTTAGAAAGTGGCTAACAATTCCAGCACATCAAAATGTTTTTGAATAGTGTTTCTAAAGGCTTTTAGAGTCTCAATTTGAGTGAAACTTGGTTCTGCTTCGCGAAGGCTCTAAGACTATTCAAACTCATAAGGCTTTTTTACTAAAAAGCTTTCTTTGATAAATGGTTATTTTTATCAAGACTTCTAAGTGCATTAAAATGCATTAGTCACATGTCTTGTTCAGTACTTATCACTGAAATATTAGCTACTCGAGGCTGAGGTGATAAAAAGGTGCAATGTACTTGACTACTCAGTAGTACATTACTTAGTGCCATGGTACCAGTTTTCAGGTAGAGTTCAGTCAAGGAAAGTTCAGTCTGTGAAAAAAAAAAAAATTACCAGTCTATCCTTCCTCCTTCTTCCTTCTTTCTTAGGCTTCTGAATGTGGACAGCTGGCCGGACAATTCCCTGAAAATTTCAGGGCATAGGTGTTAATTTAAAATAATTTGATTGATTCTAAGTTGACACCCATCAGTGTCTGAATTCACGGAAGCCTCCTGGAAACTCAGCTTATCCTGTTCCCTCTGTAATGGCTTCAGCAACTCATACTGTAAGAAATCTTATGCACAGCTGGAGGCCCTGCTAAGTTTCTGCAGTGAAAATGCTGGACATAATTTAGCTTTCTGGTACCATTAAAGTACTGAGTCAAAGATGAGCATACACATTGAAGAAAAGTTTGTCTTGAGTTCCCTAGCTGAGAAATAAATGGTACTGATGGACGCACTCTGTATTTGCTAGTTTTTTATTGTGTTAAAGAATGCAGATCTCAAACGTTTTTTTTTTTCTTTTAGCTTGACTGTTCTTGCTAACTGAAAGACTTCACAATGAAGCATTTTTTCCTCTCACCTGGCAAACACTGACGTGCATCTTTTAAAGAAAATGAGTGCTTATGATTTGTTTGGGCAAACTCTTTCCTATGGCCTTGTAATGTCTCAGACCACTCTAGTATTTTCCTACAGAGAAGACAGCTCATGTTTAAAGCCACGAATGGGCTGCCTGGTCAGTGCAGAATAATAAAGATGTGATTGGCATTCATTCATGCAGTCAAAATAATAATTAAAAGAACCCTCAAGTTGTATATTTCTTTTACTAATAGTGTTTACGAATGTTTTGCTTAACTGTTTAGGGTAATTCCTACAAATGTGTTTCTCCTTGCGATGGAATATTTCTATAGCTTGCTGTTAGCATTGATATAAAGAGGAAAAAGAGATGAACGTCTGAGAAGAAAGCTATAAAACAGTGTATTGAGACCCCCCCGAAACAGGTACATGAGATCAAAGTAAATTGCATCAGTTAATCTTCTGCTTGTTAGATGTATATCAAGAACTTTAAAAGAAAATTGCAAACTTTTCTATCAGCCCATAAGGCTGTAAGTTCCAAAGATAAGAAATAAAACTTATCATTAATTAAGTATTTCATTAAGGATTTGTATACTCAATGACACTTCCAGAACTGTGTTTTTCCTCACTGGGTTACAGTCCTAGATATCTTCTGTAGGTTTCAGGGTAAGTAGAGATTTATGTCTCTTAGAATATTTAAAGATTCATTGCAATTAAAAATTGATCATATTTGCCAAATCATTCCCTTTAAATATGTTTATGATTTTTGTAATACGTAGTAATATTCACCGGTTAGTCTGTGCTGTGCTAGGAGTGCATCGGGAATGTGTACTAACACTATTACACTGAGTGAACTATGACATCATTTTTAACACTATGCTGAATAACTTTGAGTGCTACTATCAAGTGTCAGTTTGACCTCCATCTCATTAACAGACCTTACTTAAGATGTCATTCATTCAGAGTTAATGGGAGGAATAATCAAATTTCCTTAGTGTAGTGGTAGTTGAAATGGTAAGAAGCCACCAGTGAGCTGTGTGGGAAAATCAGTCAGAATTTACACTGTACCTGATAGATGAAGGTTTGCACCGAGTCTGTGCGTGAAGCTCTATTTTTGCTCATCTTGAGACAGAAAGTGAAGACAGCCAGCAGAGAATGAGAAAACTCATCAGCAGTAATGCAAAGGATTACCTCCCCAAGAGAAATGGGCATCTTTCCATTGTAAATAGACAATTTTGCAGTAAAGAAATACTTGGATTGAACAATCAGTTGTTCCAGCTAAAGGAGCCAACTAATTCCAATATTGGCTAGTAACTTTACTTTAAAAAGTGAGGTCAACCTCTGCCCTCCACACTGCAGCCACAGTTAACTGAGGTTTGGTTGTAGAGCTGGAGTCTGAACCTCTGTCAGATCTCAGTATGTCTTGACTATGCTGTCTGGTTTACAGCCAACTACAGTTTTTCTGCTAAGGCTCTGTCAGGCTATGTCCTAGTTTCAGAGCAATATCTTTGCTATGTTCCACTCCCCAAGGGCGGTATCTACACCAGATTTAATTAAAACTGGGAATGCTAATCAGTAGGTCTTCCTGTAACAGTGAGATTTCTAAGACCTTGACTGCAGTCACTGTCCCGAAGTTAAGCGGCTTTTGCCTTCTAACATTGTGGGAAACTTTATAATGCTTCTGGATCCCAGATCCCAGAGTCTGCAGTGCCAATGTTCCTTACAACTGAAACTTCTGAATAGTGGCAAGATCATTCAGGGATAGTATGTCTTTGAATACCTTGGTATAAGGGTTGCATAATTGAATTCTATAACATGTACCCTTTCTACATTTGCAAAACATGAAATAACAGCAAGACTTTTTACTGATGAATATGTGTAAGAAAGATAAAAAAGGACCTTCAATAATTCAATGCACTTCTTTGCAATGAATTAGATCACACCTATGCATTACAGCAGGTGATACCTGTTTGAAGGTCCTGAGACCTTGATTAGGCAGATTGCCCTAACCAGGGCACCTCTGTTGCCCTTATGGCCTGTGCAGCTGGATATTTTTCCCAGAGTGTGTATTATAGGAGGACAGTGGAAAGTAGAAGCATACTCAAAAGCTAGGAAGTAGAAAATGTCCTGAAGCGTAGCAGTTGCAACTAATAGTTGAAGTCAGCCAGAGGAGGAATTATTTATTTTGCTTCATTAAAGAACGAGGAGAAGAGCAAGCAAGAGGGAATCAAGTGGAAATAGTAAGCAATAAATGTAAATGCTTAAATTTGCATTGCTATAATTTTGTCTAAGAGTATGGAAATTTAATGGGTTATGTTTTTTCTTCTACAGGAAGTTTTGTATTTATATTTAATTTCTAGGAACCCAAAGGCAAAGCAATTAAAACATTGAAGACTTAAGCTTCAGAAGCTTCAAGTAAAATACCTTTAGCTGATTAGTGGTACAATGCGTCTTCAGTGAGAAATATGTTAAGATTGCAAGATTTCTTGGGGGTTAAGAAGATACATTAGATGTCTGCATTGATAACAGAGAACTTAGAAATAATCTAACACTATGAGGTGCCTTTCTTGAAAAAAAACAGGAAACTTCTATATGGCGTAATGCACAGATAAGAAAAACAGTGAAACAAATACATTTTAAAAAGTGCTTTCACTAAATAGCTAATTGTGAGGTGAATTTTGGCATAGTCCTATCACTTTTTTGATCTATTTAGGCTCTTCCATTTGATATGTATGCATGTTTCTCTATTTTTGTCAAATTGTTAGTTTGTCTTGAAGTCCGATTTTAATGCAAACTAATTTATGTAAAAAGTGCAGGCTGTAAAATTTAGAATTGATTCTGAATGACCCACATATAAAATACTACCTTCTGTATTTACCCACAGCAAACAAAATTCTATCAAAAACAGGGCTCAGAAATACACTTTATGAAATATTTCTTTTCACTTATCCTATTGTGGCAGTGTACCAAACGAAGTGTGTAAGAAAAGTCCTTTGATTGAGAAGACTGGCAGCATTTATGTTTTTAAATCAATTGAATTTAAAATATGCATTTATTGTCTGGGTTACATTGCTGCAGAGTGAAAAGGAATGCTGTTCTCTAAACAGTAATTGGTCTATTTCAGCTCTCAAATTGGGTCACAGTAACAGACAGCGTTCTCTGTTCTTTCTGTCTTTCTCTCTCTTTTTCCTCACTTTCTTGAAAAAGTGATTGAAACTCTAATCATTACTGCGTTGAGGCAGTGTACTCATAAAACCAGTATTTTTCATGAAGGATAGAGCCTCTTCCTTGCTCCTGTCTTTGATGGTATTGCATTGTAAAACACCTTGAAGAAGAATGTAGAAATCTGCAGCCTGAACCAAATATGCTGAAATACACTGAACGAGAGTATCCGTGATTGCTGCAATTTATTTTGGTAATGAACACTTCGCCTTCTGTATGGGACTGTGGTAAAATGAAATAAATTAGAATGATTACTGTTTTTCACAGTCATCATATTCCTATACATGCTTTTTAGTCAAAAAAGAAGGACTGAGGGTGGGAGGGAGATGACAATATTGGTCTCCAAAGCTCATGTGCTACGATACTTCTCTCCAGTTATAGCTGGGTAGAGTTTTGTAGAAGGTCATAGCTGTTACCTCGTGAGTCAAAGCAAGGAATGCTTTGGCTCAGCCTGCTTTTTTACTGAAGTATGTGAAAAGGCTATGATGGAATCCGTTGAGCTGTAAGAAGATACTCTGCCCTGGTTTGAACACAGTGAACATCAGGGCAATTGGGGAACCTACCTGTATGATATACATAATGTGTAATATTAACCAGTATTTATGCTCTTAACAGTGAAAGTTTCTTGATGTTGAGTGTCTGTGAGTATCCATGTTTGACAAATGCCATAGACCAGATTGGGGCACTTGCCAACAGAGAATGAGTCAAACAGCCTGCAGAAGCACCCCGTGCACCTAAAGAGTGTCAGGGAGGGGATGGTGCCAACTTCCAGCTGAGGAGGGCAGTCTGTAGCATGTAATGGGTTGCTTCCCGATTCTGTTTCATTTCTTCACCATGTCTGTATGTTCTTTGACATGTCTTCCAGTTCACATCCTGCTGGATGGAAGGTGACCTAATGGGGTGAAAGCTCAGGCCCTGACTTGTTGACTTCTGCCCTAGCCTTACTGCAGTCACACCCATCCTATCGTAGCTTTAATGTATGAGCTAAGTCCACAGGTGTGGGAGAGCTTGAAGGGAGATGGTGGCAGAGAAAACAGTGAGGAACTTCACAGACAGTGTCTGAGTATACGTGTGATGTTTGTATCTGCTCCTAACCTGCTCCTTCTGTGGTGGAGGTCTGGAATGAGACCTGGTGACAATGGTGACTCCTTCCTACGGCTTGGGAAAAGAGGCAAAGGGAGTGGCTGTAGTAGGGAAGTCTTCCCATTCCAATTAAAGTGTTGTGAGAGTAGGAAACTTGGCAAAGCCAAATCGGAGAGTGCTCATAAGTGAGGAACGCAAAGCATTATCAATTAATGTCTGGATTAAAGTTGTGCTACCTGGAATAAGTTTAGTGCATTATACGCTACATTTCTGTGCAAATGTGTGTGTGTACTATTCCTATTGCATGCTTACAAACAGAGCTGTTGCTGCAAGTTCTCTACACAGCTGATTATCTGGGAAAAGGTACATTTGTGTATGGAGGGAGGAAGTAGTCAAGTAGTAATGCTGACATTGTTTAGACCCCAAAGATATACCAGTGTCAATAAGAAGTGTCTGATTGCTTATTAGATTATCATGTTGCTTATAACCAGATCTGTGACTCCTTTTCAGCTTTAATTGTCCAGTACAAGGCCTGCTGCCAAAGGACAATTTGGCCTCTCTGGAGTAAGCATAGCTGGTCTAGAAGCTCAAGTTTGGGGCATTCTTTGGCCTTTGATAGACCCAGGATAGCCCAGGGTTGTTGGATGCAAACAAACATGTCTCTTATTTTGAACAGGTTAAGACTCTCAAGACTTTTCTTTTTCCCTACCACAAATCATGTAAAGAACTTGAACAGCCACACTGTTTAGAGGATCATAACTTGTAGTAGGCCTAAGTTTTGTCTTATTTTGGTTGATTTTACTTTTTCTGGTATATTGATTCTTTTTTTAGGATGAGCTTATTTTGTTGCCTTAGCAAAAGTAGGTGTTTCCTGACAGATAGCAGGTGCTGGGAATGATAATATAAGCTATGGTTAGTATTGGGAACAATGATCAGAGAAGGAGGTTAAAATAAATGGCACAGTGACATAAAATGTCTAAGGTTTGAACTCAAGTAGAAGTTTATAGTTGCATAAGCATAAATTACAGATTTTAAAAAAATCACAAGCAGCTGTAACATCAGCATGCAACCAACGGGTTTTTTTATTAAACGTTTGTCCTTGATACCGAGTATGGCTAGTCCCTATATTTATACTAGGTAGCCTTTTTTTGCAAAAAAAAAAAAAGAAGATTCATTGTTTTGCACTCTGTGTCCTGTTAGCACCCTCGTGGCTTCTGTGCTTGCGGTGTGCTTGAAGAACCATGTTCTCCTGTGGTAGTATTATCTTTGTCTCACATATATCCAAACACAAGTCCTGGGTTTCCTAGCCAGTGTGCTGTGGACACATCAGAAAATTTCTGGATGGGCAGGTTGCCATATGTAAGACTGCTGATCTCAGTTCATTAGTGCAGTATGGGATACCTTCCTGTATTTCTGTGCCTTTTTTTAATATGGAAATGGATGAGGCAGAGTTGAATATACATAGATAATGCCATTGCCAGTTCATTTAAAAGGCCACTTTGTATTCTTTAACACTATACCTTTCTAAACAATGCTCAAGAAAGATAGGGATATATTTAGAAGATGAATGTTTCAATTGCTGGCTACCCAAAAGTGACATTACACCACTATAATTTTAAATAGAGTGAGGCTTTAATGGGTCTCCTAGAGGCAAAAAAACCCTGTTTACTAGTAGAAATGCACTAAACTACCTGCATTTGACAAAGTGCTAATGGAGGAAATTACTTCTAGAGAAACAAATGAAAATGTCAATTAAAAAAAAAATGGCTCTCTGAGTTGTTGGTGTTGGGGCGTTATTTGTGGCTTTTTTGTTTTGTTTTGGTTTTTTGTTCTGCCTCCCCCCCTCCTCCCCGCCCCCTCCTTCTTAAGTAAAGTGCTGGGTATGTTTTTCATATGCTTGAAAAACTTTTGGTTTCTCTCTGTTGCCTTAATTCTGTGGGTTTTGTTTGGGTCCCATTTTGCTCCCCACCCTACAAGCCCATCTGCTGCATCAGAGTTGAATTTCATTTAGATTGGAAGCTAATTTAATATTCTGGTCTAACGCTTTTTCTCTATTGTATGGTTTATTTTTCCAAATTTTTACAGAGCATCTTCCAATGAAAATGTGTCCAAGAGTACAGTGCCTGCATTTCTCAGCTTTGAATTGCCTGATCTTCAGATGATGGAGTAACAAATGATTAATAAACCTCTTTATGTTGGGGACAATGGGACTAGAATGGGTGCAACCTACTCAGGAGACTTTGCTTCCTAATAAGAGGAAGTAATTTTGATTGATTACTAGAACAGATAATGTAAAAAACTTTTCCAAAAGAAGCCCTGTAAATCTTTCATTGTTTAAGACTTCCTTGTAAGCGTGCTGTTAGTTGTGTGAAGCTGACAGCATCTATTGTCCTTGCAAGCTGCCCTTGGAATAAACTTACATGTGGTGGATGTGGAAGCCGCCGCGTGGCCGCTTGCCTTCTGGGGGAATGGAGCTGTAGCGACGGAGTCACATCTTGGGCCTTACATGCCCAGCCATAAAAAGGTTTCTCGCATTAGCTCTCTTTTTAGCAGATGTCTCTCATTTGCCTAAATTTGCCCTTCTGCTGGACGTTATTTTGGTAGCGGTTCATGGCAACTGAGACTGGCATGCTGGCAGCCTGAACCACCGAGCTTTATATTTCCATACCTGCTAGTGATGTGACATCTCATATGTCAGCACAGAGTGGGAAGAGAAAGACGTTCCTGGTAACTGTAGGATAGTAGTGAAGTGGAAATTGCCTCTTTACAATTTTCTAATGCAACCCGGCCTTTGTACATGGTGACTGTTTATCACAAAGTACTAGGTGATGCTAGGGTTTGCTTGGCAGGCAAGCTTTCTGATAACTAATGTAAGTTTAAACGTTTCCCTTGCTTTAAAGGATATTGCTGTGTTCAAATAGTAGTTGCAAAGAAGGCTTAATAAGAGCATTAAGGAAAGAAGCTTATTCACAGCATTAACATTAGCTGAAACAAAGATGTGTTAGCCTGCAGTGGCTGGTACAACGACACACATAGGTGGAGGAACTGTGCATTTTCAAGCAGTGAAATGTTTAGCATTTAATGCTTTGTATGTTTGCTTGTTAGATGTATCTCTAATTATTTGTTCTCATAGCGGAATAAAACCAGCTATTTGAGTGTCTGGAGAAAACCACACACTAGAGAACATGTTGCTGTGCAGAGGTAAGAAAGCAGTCATTGGAGCAGAGTGACCACAGGGCATTTGGTCTGCGCATAGGGATGGCGGAAGAGACTTTGCCTCTGCCACTGCCCATTCCCAATGCAATTACATTTTAACAAGACATCAAGCATTTATTTTCTGTCTGTAAGCTCCAGAAGCTGACTTCTGTAGTCCTATCAATCAAAATACTGCCTCTATTAAAACTTGCAAGATTAGCTGCCGGACCCAAATGAACTAAAGGCAAGCAGTACTCAAACAGAGCGTGTTCAAGGCTTAATGACCTTTCTGGAAAGATTCAAAGTGTGTTCTTAAATTTGTTGCTTACACTGAAACTGGCAAAGCAAGACTGAGCTTAAAGGCCTTTTTTTTAGTAATTTGGCTCCTGTTCATAAGTCTCCACCTCAGATTATACTTAAGTATGTAAAATTTGGTTACTTTCACAGGTTGCTGGTGTGCTCTAATATAAATTTTCCACATTTAATAGGCATCATCAGGCATTATCCCAGCCTTTCAGCTGCCTGCAGGAAACCAAAATGAATTGTGGTCTCTTGATTTTTTTTTTTTTTTCTCTTTCCTCTCTGGCTCACCCCTCAAGTCCACAGAAATCCACGAGGACTCACTTGCTCTTTATTTCATCAGCAGTTTGAACTATCAGTGACATCTTGCTCTAAAGTCAGTCATATGTGGCAGAGAGTTATAATTATCAGCCTGGCTGGAGATACAAAATAATGTCCTCAACATCAAAAGATGTTCTCTTAAATGATAATTAGTGTCTCCATGGGTGAATTGTTTCATAATTCAACATAATATGAATTATTTTTCTTTACATAAACAAGATGAGGCACTGTGACCACAAGGACCTCTGCCATTTCAAATTAGTGAAGGCATGAGTGTTAATTCTAAATTAGCCGATTATGCTAAGAATTAAGTGATCAAACGAAATCTGTCATTTATGCTGGTAAAAAAAGCACCTTCCTATTTTATTTTTTCAACTCTTTGCTTCATACAGTAATGCCCAGCAACATGCTATGGTTAAAAATCCTTCCCATGATTGTATTACATAAATGAGGATGTGTTTTCATCGCAGTTATACATGATCGCATCCACTTCATATGAATGAGAAGTTCTGAGTTGTCACTCAAGGTAAGAAATGTTTTGAAACAATGTGCATTGCAAGGGAAACAGATTTTATTTATCTTCCCCCTATCTTAGATTTTAGGATTAAAACGAAAAGGTCAAAGTACTCCAGCGGCCCTCCCCTCATTTCAGCTAACGTCATGTTCATCACAACGTCATCCAGGCTACAAAGTAACAGTTCTGCACACAACTTGCTTGTCTCCGACATTTAGAAATTTAGAAAACTTGCAAGGTGAGAACGTAAATAAATGTTTTCCATGTTTCAAATATAAAACTCGGAGAATTTTTTTCTTCATCCTGTGAAGTTAATCACATCAAGTCTTCAAGAATATATCTGGGTTTTTCTGCTTTACCATCTAGTTCAGTAGACGGTAATGGGAAGCACCCTGCTTCGTGATTACCTGTCCTCACACCAGGTGACAAGAGCCTACAGAACACAACACTGTTGTCAGCTCCCCAAATCCTATACAGAACAAGAAGGCATGTAATAAAAATCAGCAGCCCAACTTTACCATCTTATAAAACTCCAAACAGAAGACAAATCTGGTTATATTTTTACACACAAACATAACAAGATATTCTTAGAAATCACTAAATAAAGGAAGAATTTGGGACATAAAGAAACTTTTATTGTTTTTATTGAACTATCCTTTGTACTTAAGTGATATTTTCATGACAAAATATCATAGAATTTCTTACAGTGAAATGACACTTGAAAAAAGTGAAAAAATCATTTAAAAATAAGAATTAAAATTATACTTATATAAACATTTATTTTGTATATTAACACAGTGTAACTCTGAAAATAAAATTTAAGAACACTATATACCACTGCTATAAGCATTTTCACATTTGTGGACTTTGTCCTGAAGTTATGCTTCGATCTCCTGAGCTTCATGTATTTAGTTAAAATTATATCCTTTAATAAACAGGCACATTAAAAAACTGTTTAAACTTTTCCTCCATTCATGTTTACAATATTGCGCCCGAGCAGAAAGAATATTCCATGCTCAGATTATCTCAGGTCCCTCCACTGAACTTCTTCAGTTCTACGATGTAAACTAACTTAAAAGATTTTAAGTCATAGAGAGGCTACTCTTCCCTCTGCAAAACATAAACTAGCATTATCTCATTTTGAAATTGTTAATTAGATGTGATTACTAAATAGCTCCCAGCTACATAAGACCAAATTTTAAAAGTACACAGATTTTTTTAATCTAGTACCCAGATTTCAAAAACCAGTATCTGAACTAACGGGTGCTTAACTTCCAATGAAACTGCCATTTGGTACTTAGGTACCTACCTATTTCAGAGTAATCTCGCCTTAGATTTCAGTTCTCATTTCCCAGATGTTCCCTTGAATACAAAACTGAAAATGTTCAAGTAAGCAAAACCATGCGGAGAATAAAAGCAAAATAATTTTCTTTCTTTCTGAATCAAACATTACCTATGCTTAGGTTATTGTCACGGGACGGTATCCACATTTGGTCCTGACCATCTGCATGTACAGATGTTGCAAGGAAATGCTGCCCAGGTAAGCTTAGAATCTCACGAGTCCCACAAATCAAGCTCGAAGGAGCCTGCCAGATAAACTGTTGTGACTAAAATGTAATGAAACTGACTCTTCAGCACCGCTTTTCATCTCTCCCACCGTATTTATGTATCTGTAATATCCTCTAGGGAATGATGCTGTGTGTGAGTATACATAAAAGAATGCATTACTTTTTCAGCCAGTATTGTTTGTGTTCTTCCCTCTTCAGGTGCTAAAGCTGTGCTATCTCTATTTCTAGATAATCTGAGACATGGATTATAATGTGATAAACTAAATACCATAAAAATACAACCAGGTATGTGTTAATTACAGGAAGACTTTTTTTTATTTAACAGTAAACAAATCAGATACACTTGCTAAAAATACAGGTGGGTTGCAGTGCACAATTTTTTTAATATAATTTATTTTTAAAGACTTATTCCAGTGAAGAAAATACACTTTTTAGGGTTTTCAACATTCAATATTGTATAATATTACAGTAAGGCACTCTTAAATTGCATTTGGAAATCAAAGCTCTCCCCTTGTCTAGGAATCAACGAAACGACTTCTTGTAACAGTATTCTGTATAGAATATTCTCCCTATGCAATTATTCCAACTTCTGAAGCCATAGCAAGAATATGTGATAATTGATTGGTAGTTAAATTTCAAAAGGAAAGTAGTTGTTTCATGTTTAGTTTCTGTCAGTGGCATATTAGCCATATTAGCCTCATTTATAGACTTTACATTATATAAAGCTAGGATAACGGAAACCCAAGCTGTGACTGCAAAACAAATGTGGTTGCTCTCCTATTGCTGCTCGCTCTGATGAGCTAAGAAAATAAAGTATGGGAAATAGTGGAAAGTATGACGTCTAGGTAACAAGATCTGACCCAAAGGTTGCTAGAAGTCAGTGGGAGTCTGTTGATTTCAGAGTTTTTGAGATTTGTTTTTACAGAGTAAAAAAAATGTCCCATTTATATTGTCCAGAGTGTAACAGAAATGACTAAATTTATTGATTTTAATATACCCTCTCAAATATAAAACTAAAATAGACTTGAGTTAAAGGGTTATCTAGAAGCTACAGCTCTCACTCTGATACACTCTCTCCAATAAGGAAGTCTTATCTAGGAGCAAAGTAAAAATTCTCAGAACAGTTCTTTTCAATGATACATTACCGTATTAGTTCAGCTATTCTTCCATATTCCTCATAGGTCTCATTTGCAAAAGGAGAAACATGTCAACAACTTTCTTGTTATTTAGGATGATAACAAAGTGAGAGCTATTCTGAGGCATGGCGCACAATAAGAAATCTGTATCTTCAGCTTGGGGAAGCTTTCTGAAACTGTTCTTGTTTGTCTAATATGGAAAAAAAAATCACATCATTTTACATAGCCTAATTTTGCTTAGCAAGCATATCTAGCAGCTCTTTCCCTATGCCCTGGCTGCTCAGTTCATTTAAACTGTAGTATCTGTGAACAATCTTTTCATCTGTGACAACAACCACTCGAAGCCCATGTGTATCTTCTCCCAGCTGACATCCTATTGCTGATGAAACCACCATTTCCAGTCCTCTGTAGAACCCTCCAGCATTCCTATGGTAATGTCCAGAAAATACAGCCTTAATGCCTGTTTAAAAAAAAAAAGGAAGAAAAAAAGAGTATGTTTTTAGCAGTTGCAGTTTATGTATCAAATGTGTTTATGCTAAAAGATACTGCTGAGATTATCTGCTGAGGCTTACACAGCTGCTGGGGTTGGAGAGAAAGTTCTATAGCAAGTACAGCTACAGGTGTCATGTTTACCTTCATTCTTTAATGGTTCATAAAGCATAAAATTTAAAGTAAACCAATTACCTGAAGTTGCATTTTAAACAAGTAATTAGTAAACAGCAACAAATAATTCTAATAATAGTAAACAATAAGTAATTAGCAAAAATTTCATTCTGCTCCACTAGCTCTGTTTAGGGTTGCTGGACTCTGACTTCCTCATGCTTACTGCAAGTTGTGTCTGTCATCTTGCTACTCTATTGGCTAGAAAGAAGGAACGCTCTAGATGAAGCTGAATAAAATTTGAAAAAATTTTCCGTAATAGATAACTGCCTAAAGAATGATGCTACCGAAACATGAGTTGAAAGCCAAGGACTGGATTTGTCAATTAACATGCAGAAAATTCACTAACGAGAGCTTAGACCTGTTTACCCAAGGCCAATGACCTTAAAAAAAGCAAAAAGACAAAATAATTTCTAATCTTTTCTCAAAGACATTGGGGGTTATCACAGATGGAATAGAGCCAAGTAAATCAAAGAAACCTAATTAAGCAGAAGAGGTTGTGAGTTATAATAAGAGGGGAAGAAAGATGAGAGCAGCCAAAAAAGGAAAGGCTGACAACCTGCAAGAGGAGTCAGTAATGGTAATGACATGAATCAACATTTACCTAGTATGGGGTACAAACAAGGCAGGTTTATTCTGATTTCCTCTGTATTTTTAGTTACTTAAGGCTGTTGTTTCTTCCTTTTTAAAAAATAGACTATATTTTGGACTGTATTGGGGAAAAAGTAATTCCATTATAAATTTCAAAAGAAAGAAATACATTTGATCTGTTGCAGGAGACAACACTGCCGTATCAAAAATTTCTGGGTAGGTCACATGCAAGTATCATCCAAGCTTGGTCAGGAGTAGAAGAAAAGCTAAGTGACAAGCAGCAGCAGGTAGAGAGGACAAACATACTTCATATTTAAGGCTTTATAATGTATTTTTAAATCCCTGGCTGAGTCATCGTCTAACTCATTAGCCAAATGAATGTTTAAAGAAGTCCAACCCTTCTTCCCTTTCTCTCAGAATATGATAATTTAACAAAAAAATAATTAAGTTTGTAAATGCTGTCTGACTTTGGCAACGTCTAAAGGTGATCCATATGCCAGGTCTACTTTCCTGCCATGGTCCTCAGTAGCTATGGGATTTTTGCAGAAATTTTGAAACAATTTCAAATTAAATGAACTTGTGCCCTCCTCGCCTCCAAACCAGCAATTTCTACTTTATGTAAACAAATAAATTGTTTGTTGTAAATTGTAGAAGCTGTATTCGCTAATGTGAATGGCCTTTCTGATTGTCTATACAGGTCAATTTCATGCTACCAAACAGATTATTTTCCCCTCCCCATCTGATGCTTTATACATTTTAATCAATGTTTTTATTACTACAAGATAATGAAACCTTGTTTGTTCTCACGAGTCAAAAAAGTAAGCAAAAAGTCATTCTGATGCTAAGTGCTTATCTTTCCTGTCAAAGTTTGTAAAACCATTAACAACAGAGTTGAGAATCTAGCTTCTTCCTAAGAGAGAACGAGCTATCATAGACAAGCATTCCATTTCCAGGTTATGCCGGCATCCTTCACCATTTAGCCATTCTGTGTGCCGTTGACAGATACAGCTGAGCATCACGGTCAACAGCATTTGTAGTTTGGCAAAAAATTATTCATCAGCTTTCTTGCTAATTTAAGATGGTGCATATTTTATTTTGAATAAAAATGTGGAGTTAGTATAAATAGCCAATTTTACAAACAGGTTTTGGGATTAATTTTTGGCATGCTCAGTCTATGATCCTTGGACTTCAGACTATTACAGCTTCCTGAAGCTGCATCTAATGCTATTTTATGCTGTTGTGAAACAGAAAAATTACTGGACCAGATGGCCGAAAGAACTGGGAATTTTGTTGTTTATCATCAAGTGCAAAACTCATGAATTAATTTTATATTTTGTTACAGGAAGTGTTTAGATCTGGTATTGATTTATGATACTATTAATGACAATTCAAGAATTTTCAAATGCACCTTAAGGATTTAGGTGGATTTATATCTCTACTGAAATACAATAGGTTGTGTGCTCCTTAATCGTAACGACACTTTGGTGGTTCTACATAAAGCATCTGAAAATATATCAATATTGAGTCACTCAAAAAATACACTATTCCCTGACAGCTATGACTAGATAGGCCGCAGGTTATAAAAATAACTGGCTATTTTATGAGACTGAAACTTTCCTATTAGTTTACTATGTTGGCTAAAAACTGTTGTGCTATAATAGAAAAATATTTCACTGGCACTGTTCTATAGATGCTGTACCTTGCTGAACATAATTTGTGTTTATATTGAAAAATAAACTCACAAGCAAAGGTCTACACATGTGCCTGTTCCTGAGGAGGACAGCAGAGAAGAGTGAAGCTTAGCACGTGTAGGGACAAGAGCCAGCCGTGGCGGGCTGTGTGAGGCACTGCCTGATGGCGTTCCTTTCCTCTGCACTCAGCGAGGGTCTTGCTCACCACCCCAGGCTTAAATATGTAGCACTGATAACTACCTTTCCAACCATTATTTTTATCATTACAGAGTAACGAGCAAGCCTATAAAGACACACAGGGATGGACACTGTGATCGACAACAGCAAACTTAATTTGTTATTTTTCATGTATTTCAGCAATCTGGATGTTTTACTACTGATGCTAGAGTCACTTTGAGAGCAAGCAGTCATTTCTCAACTCCTACCGTGTTGCAGCTTATTACAGTCACTGTCTACTGTAACATACTTAAGGAATTCAAGCAGCAGAACTAAGCATTTGTTTCTTTCTCATATACCTACCTGTCCAACCATGAGGCTGCACTCGTTTCCTCCACCCCTCAACCTTTCTGCAGTGACAGACAGAACGTGCCAAGCTGGAGGTGCTTATGGCATGGCTGGGCATTCTCTTCTCTTGCTTCCTTACACAGAGACTAAAACTGAACATTGTGATACCTCTACATATGACATCCTACTCACTAAAGCGAGACCCGTCTTGCCTTATGGCATTGTTCTTAAAAGAGCAAGCCCTGATGAGCTACAAGAGGATGCTGAGTAGATGAGGCTGAGTTAAGACATTTGTAGGGAAAACATAAGGCACACTAAGCTTAATGTTACCAATTTGCTTTTAACTTAGAGCTGCCACGTATGTAGCAATTTCCTGTCCTTCAAGTGCTTAACAAATAACTGATGGTCTCCAGCAGCATTCTAGATTCCACTCTCGCACACACATCTAGCATGGACCTGACTGTATTTTGGTCTTTCCCTGCAGAGTTAAGCAGCAGCTAAATGAAGGATCAAGCATTGAACATTTAGGAACCTAACATTTGGCATGCTTGATTACTGCACCAGCTAGAGCTGTAAATACTCTTACCAGCTTCCAGTAAGTGACAGCATTACAGTAACAAGTTCTTTTCAGTATTTTTCTACTTTTTCTGCAGGTAAGCAAAACTACTTTAGTCTATGAAAAAGTTGCGAAAAAGTAACAATCGTAAAACCATAGTGAGGTGCAAACCCATGTGACACTCTTCTAGTACAGGAAATGAGTGCTCTGTTTTTACTGGAAGCATCTGTATTCCTAAAGCAGCATCTTCTGACCATCCAGAGAATTTAACGCTTGGAATTAAAAGAGGAACAGAAGCCAAGACTTTGTTTCATCATATACGTAAACCAACCCCCAACACACAGTTTCAGTGTAATTAGAAGGCCAGAGAATACAAAAGTAATAAATCAACTTTAGTTGTGCTATAAGAAAAACACAAATCTCCCTTTGTCTGAGAATTCAAGGGAAGATTTTGAGAAACGCATCCTAGACAGCAGACACCAAGGTAAAAAGTTTGGCCCTTGAATCATGTAGCTTTTTTAATTCTTGGGCAAATGCTGCAACTTCACCACAATTACAACACGTAATTTTTATGTTAGGCTAACTGCCTACACTCAAGAAGGTATTTTGGTATGGAAGTGAAGTAAGAGTGGTTTGTAAGCACCGCAAATGATACCTGAGACCAGAGATGATGTGATTTGAAACCTCTTTTACCTCCTGTTGGCTATGGGAGGCAAATTCTGCCTAGACAAGCTGGTGCTTATGAGTACTGTTTATCCAAATCTCCCCTTTTAGCATACATATGTCATTTAGATCCTAATTGCACTAGACTGTTCAGTGCTGAAATGCCCTTGGGGATCTAGCTGCTCAGCATCAGCCTCTGCTAGAATTTAGTATCTGCCTTAGATATCTCCCAGTGAAAATTCTGCCCAGACTTCAGTTTTCAGGTACTTTCATATTATTTCCAGTGTTACTATTAATTCTTGTTATTGCTGTGTTACACCGTGTTACATGTTGAACAAAGAAACAAACAGGTCACTGCTGTGTATTCATAGAAGTTTAACTGATGTTTTTTTCTTCTGTAACACTTTTTTGTTCACTCAACTGTATTCCACTCACTTTCGGAGGTTAGCATAAGACAGAAATCTGAACCAGTCAATGCAATAATACTAAGATGACAAGCAGGCAGTTTACTTTGCTCTTGCTTTTGATCTTAAACATAAAAAGAATCTTAGAGATGCATGCACTCAATTTATTAATTTCAGATGTTTTTCTGAAGTAATACCGTCAAGTTGCTAGCAACCCCTCCCCACTTCCTTTTATTTTTTTCTAAACTCTGTGAGAAAAGAACAGCGTCCTGACAGGCCTCATTTTTATAGCTCGCTTTAAGGTATCCTCAGATCAGTTAAATGCATCCAGCTATATACAAACAGGTACAGTCCCTTCCCACTACACAGACAAAAAAAAAGGTAGACCAGTGATTTGTTCTTAATTCCTAGTTTCTGAAATAGCAGCTTTGATATAAAAGCTGTATGAAATACTAAAAAACTAGTGTGTAAATAAATGTCCAAAGGACGGCACCTTCGCAAGCATTATTTCATTTTTTATGAAATACATAGTGATCTGAATTTAAATGTGACTGGAGATTTCACAGTATCCATTAACCAAAAAAAGCAGGATCCGTTACTGCCAGACACTATTCATACCTAATGGATCATTCATTAAAAGAAAAAAAAGGGATTAAAATCAGAATAAAGTAAAAAACTGTGCAGATAGTTACTCTAAAAAAAAACCTTGCAAAACAAACCACACACTCCGTGATATCATCATCTGATGCCAGACTGCATAACAACACAACAGTTACAGAGTATCTGCTGGGAAAAAAAGGCCTGAAGTGCCAAGTTCATTATTGATCAGAACAAGACTGGAAGCCAGAGACTCAGGATAAGCCCCATCCAGCATTAGACACCAGGTCTTGCTCTGTCTGTTCTAAAACCATACTTGAATCACAAACACACCCAAACCCAACGAGCTTCATGCCTGCACACCAAACATGAGTTTTCAGAATCAATCTGCTGAAAAAACAGTGTCATTGTAAAAATGGTTTAAATACAGGAATTTATTCTGATTTCAGTAAAACAAAGATGTCCTTCTGCCATGTGATTTACCATCATTTTCTGATCAAGCACAAAAGTCCTTTTCAGTTCTGATCGGACACAGCTGAATCCAAAAGACAAAAACATTTACTGTTTCCAAAGATCTGATCATAACTCTCTTATTCCTGTAGAATAATGCATTCCTACTAAAGAATGAAACACTTATTATGGTACAAACTCTGTGAGCCCAAAGCAGCCTATTTAGCATAAATAATTCATGACGTAACAACCAACCAAAACATGGATTGTTCAAGAGTCATCTGAAGAGATATAATACTTACATATGTTGATAAACCTTAGACTCTCCATTAGCTGGAGCACGAAGCGGGTTAATAAATACTTTGTTTTTATGCTAATTCACAGGCTGCATTATGTGATGTAAGACTGTAAGGCTGTGCAGTGGCTTCAGCAAGGCAAGAGGTGAGTGCCGAGGAGAGTAATTAATAGCTCATGTAATTCAGCATGCTACCTTTGATGCTATCTGTATGTTCATTCAGAAGCAGAATCTTTTCAAAACATTTCAAACAAAATTTGTATTTTAATTTGGATACCTTTTTCTAAGCCAAAACCATGATATGAACCCCTTGCTCATTGTTTCTATTGCAGGCGTTTCCCAACAGAAAATTCAGAAACACCTCCGAAGACTTTGTTTCCCCTCTCTTATTTCCAGTGTCTGCTTTCTAAAGCCAGCTCACCAGAAGCTCTTGCTGATTTGCATCTTTCTCAGATTAACAGCTCTGGTAAAATGGACAATTTTTACCAGCATTTCCCACTTTCTCTCGGTTCTCTCTTCAAGCTTTGTGAACCAAACCAGCACACTGTATTAAAAAGGGCTTTTCCTACAGAGATGGTGTCATGGCTACTGTTAAACTGACTCAACGGCCTAACAGGGGAAGAGATCTGAACAAGTATCTGATATTTGCTTTGGATGCTTCATGGGAAAGATTAACACAGAAGGGGATGACCAGGCCAACCAGGCTCAGGAGGAACTGCCGGTACACAACCATCACATCCTCGCAGACTGCAGTAGCTCTGATTTAAAAGAGATTATTCTTTGTAACGATGCCCATCTTACAGTGCTTCTGAGTTCCCGAACAACCCAAAGCAGAATAATGTTCTGAAAGAAACTGAGTCCTATATGAAATATTCACCACCTCTTTCAGGCCTGGTGATACTGAAAAAAATTTGAAAGAAAAGTTTAGCTACCCCAGTGTTGTTCCTATGCTGTTGATTTATTTCTGACAAGAATCAGATGAGAAAATAGTTCATTACACGAAAAGAAACTACATACCAAATATCATGCAGAAGGCAGTTTGCCTGTTAGCAGGAGAAGCTAAGGTTATTTTGCAGAATTTTAAAAATGCAGCATCTTCTTCCCACAAATTATAGTTTATCACTCAGAGAAACCCTTCTAAACCACAGTTCTGCAGCACCATGGAAAAGGGTCAGCATGATTTTGACATAATTGCACTGTAAGAGAACAAAGGCATTTAGCTGTGTCTCACGGATAATTCCCCTGAGAGCGATTACATCCCAGTCTTAGCTTATTGTGCAGTCGCAGTACTGTAATTTCCAGACTCTTCTCTCTTACTTGGTACTCTACTGTAGCATAGAAAAATGCAGGGATGAGGAAGACTAGGCATGTTTTCAGCTCCATTTGGGGAAGGAAAGAAAGGGGACTGTGGCCTGCCATCTCTATATGGACCAACAGACAACTACATCTCTCTTAATCAGTGTTTTGACCAGCCTTTCTGTTTAAGGAGTAAAGTCATTACAGAATGTTTCTAATTTAAATGTGCAATGCTAGCCAAGCAACCTTTTGCTTTATTAAACAGACAAGTACATTCCATAACAATGCAACAGTAAGATTTTGTGAAATACATGTTTTCCTAACTTCTTGAAAAATTTGATATTTGCTAGTTTAATTCAAGCAATACAGACTGAGCCCCAATCTCAAGGAAATCTAGTTGCAACGATTACAGAAATCCAAATAGGTTAAAACACAATGGAAAATAATGCACCAACGTTTATCTTGAAATATTAAAAATAATTTCATAAAGAAATGTAGAAAACAATTTTTGTCACACATTCAGATGATACTGGGCTGAAATTCAGACCTGATCTAGTTTAAATTCCAGGGGTGTCTGACTCTAGTTTCTATAATTACACTCACTTCCATGGCTTTCTTCCAAAACGCCCTGAATTCAGAAGAAGCTGTTTTCCAACTCTAGTTCCTAATGTACAAAAACCATTTCGATGCAGGTTTGCTGTGTCCAAACTGCAGCTGGCCTAGCCTCAGTTAGAAATTGAACTGTTCAATCCAGCACTATGGATAGTATAAAAATATAGGAAGAAAATTACCAATATAAAAATAAACCAAAGAAAAGCAAGCAGATTTTCCAAATCGGGAAGAGAATGCCTAGAATAATCAGTGTAGGCAATCAGTAGCATGCTTTATTTAGACTGAGCCTTCAATTAAATAAATGCTTTTCTCAGCAAAAGCAAATGAGACTGTAAGAGAATGAGAAGGCTAAATTAGTGCAATATGAATGACATAATAAATATATAATGGGTACAGTACAGACCTTGCTTCTCCTCCCATGCACTCTGTAGAGAGTTTTGGGAGAAAAAGTGGTTCTGACTGAACAATGAAATTTATCCATGGTCCAGATTATGACCCTTTAACTGCTGACTAATGAACCGTTTTTTACAGTAACTGCAGACATGACTCAATGTTCACTGCATTTCATTTACGGCTCTCTGAATACAGACTACAGGTGAAGTTCAAAGCAAACAAAAGGAGACATGTCTTCACATAGCTGTGAAACATGAAACTCCCTCCCACAGACCACTGCAAAAGCTGAGAGTTTTCAAGAATCAACTGAACTAAACTACAAAAGAATCACTAAATTGCACTATATTGATGACATTAATATGATACAGTAAGTCCCTGAAAGAAAAACTGTTGGAGACAGGAAGAGTCCTTGGAAGAAACATCATTGTGCACTTCGCTGTCTTATGCCCTTCACAAGGGTTTGGCTAGTAGAAGCAGCAGGTGACTGGGCTATAGGGATCATCATTCTGGTCTCCATACTGTGCTTTTATGTTAGGTGTTCAAGTTTAATGACAAATTTAGACTTAAAACAGGATTATGATTATCTAAAAATCACTGCTTCGCTGTCCAAACCTCTCAATCAAGAATTGAAGAAAGAGGATATACTAGCAAAAGCTGATCCTATGTATGTTTGTCCCCAAAACTGCAGGAGCTAGAGAGGAGCAGCAGCAGCACCAAAATGGAAGCAATTAGGTGGAGCAGCAGTTCTGTAAAGAAATGGAATTGTACTGGGTGAAAAACCTGAATGTTATCAACGCTCTAGTACCCTTTCAGAGTTTTCATAGGCAGAACAAAGTAAGTAGTGTCCAGGCACAGGGAGATGATACAATAATAGGGGTGCGTGTGTGTGGGGGTGCGTGTGTGTGCATGTGTGTAACCCCCCACTCCTGGTATGTGTAGATAGATATCTATTTTTTAAAAGGCAATGTTTCTCACAAATACAACCATTTAATTCACATGGATAAATTCATCTTGAGCACTTCCCCTGGAGTATCAGGCACAAACTGGCTTTTCTTTCTTCCTTTCACTTGCAGTGTACAGCTGCTTTCTAAAGTGCTGAACAATGTGGTCGGTTCAACAGCAATACCTGTTCTCAGAACAATTTTGCACTCCAAAATGATGTTCTTTCAGCTTCCCTACAAGAGCACACATTAACCACAGGCATTTTTTGCCATACCTTTTTTCTCCCCTGGGCAGGTGGTGTACATCATTTTTTCAAGACTCCAGTGCTCCAAAGCAAATGATAATATTTAGTAGCCTTTGTAAACAAAATCTCTTGTGTGGAATAGAATTGATTTTATCTCACTGCAATTTGAGAGTGCTCACATCACCCCATCTGCCAAGCAGGTGTTACAGCAGCAAACAAAGACGTGAAGGCATCATTCACAGCACTTGTAACAGAACTGTTCAGTGCTCAGGCAGTTCTCAGACCCTGTTCTTCAAAAAAACTCCAATCATTTCCCACCAGCAAAGCTCCACTAAAAGGAAAGTCTCAGTAGTGTCAGGGATCAACACCTCCATTTCATAATTTCTTCAGTCAACCTTAAATAACAACATTATAGAATTATTTTGCGTAGCCCTTTGGAAGCACCGTGTTATCCTACCTTCTTCATCAGAGGAGTTGTGTGACTAAAACAGAAATGAGTAATTGGAATTTACACTATAAGCACGGTAATAAAAATATCCCAGGTACTGTTGTTTGCAAACATGATCCTGCAAACTTGCAAGAAAACTTAAATTTGCTTTGTGGACTAAAAAATCCAGAGCTTGATGCAACTGGTGGTCAGTGGGTCTGTGTAAGCAGGAGACAAGATATTACTTTGCAAGGTTTATGTATGTCAAAAGTACTTTTATATAGGACAACACCGAATACAGCTATATAGAGAAGGATCTTAGTCTCTCTTGTTTTTCCTATATAATAAGAGGAGAAACAACAGGCACAGCCAGAGGGTGATTCCAGATCACCTAATTAGAGTGCTGGTCTAAATAAGCCTTCAGAGGTGCTGCCTGTAGAAGGTCACTCTGTGCTGCAAGTTAATTTTTGTGAATGCCTCTCGTGACTCCTTTCATTGGAATTTATTTCCTGGTTTTGCTACTTTTTCCATTTGCAAGTGAAGCTTTCTCAGAGACCCAACACAAACCCCAAGCAATCCTGGTTTCCCGTGTGCTCTAAGGATCAAAAAGAAATTTTTATCAGCCAGAACTGCTGCTGAATTTCTGAACAAATGTCTGTGTGTATCTACTTGCTAGATTATATTATCATACCTGGGGAATGGTCTTAAAAACCACTGTTCTTAGTTGCTCTACCTGTAGCATGAATGCAAAATTTCAAGGTTGAAAGAGGTTGATCTGAATCACTGAAGTTGAGAGTATTTAAATCTAAATTATCTTAAATACTGACAAAACGACACATAAGCAAACACTGAGATTACTCACTTGGTGTATGGGCTTTGCCAAAATCAAGGTCTTAATGGCAGGAAGAAGAAAATATTACTCCCTTGTCAACTTTGATTACCCAACAAAGAAAATAATGAAACATAGCATATGTTGTCTGATAAATTTTAGAAACAACAGCTTTCAGCACTCCATGCTTTAATTTTGTGCTTAAATATATCTCAGCTGTGGATGTTCAGAAAGCTGCTTGTCCGTTTAATACTACTTTCCTGTCATAACATTTCAAGGAGGAGAATGTAGGTATAACACTCTTTTAACGAGTAGAAGTGTTAGAAGTTACAGCACCTACAATCACAAATAAAATGAAAAAATATGCCATTTAGTAAAGTTAGGTTGCTATTTTCCTCTGTACACACAAACTAAGTACTGTTAATGACATCTGAAAAATTGCTTTGAAGACATTTAGATGAACTTAAAACTTTTTAATTAAAAAAAGCTGGAGACTGTAGGGCATTTCCTTCTACATTTTGTATCTATTATCTAGTGATTCTATCTTGGATTCAAAATCTCTCACCTAGATACACAACCTATACTCTTCATCTCTGAACCAAAAAGTCTTTTCTCAACTTTGTTGGTGAAAAAACAGCTATTAATTTAGGTTTTATTCAACAGAGCTCTTAAACAAGTTCAGACATTTGCTTCAATGTTTCGGTTCATTGGGGCCATTAAGAAACATTTATTACTATATTGTGTTAAGTAATGTAAGTCATTTCAGTGTGTTAGTGAAGGTTCTCAGGACAAAATGTCTTCAAAAGATTGTCTATAGCTCAAGAAAAATAACCATACTTTTCAGGTCATAGAGAAAAAGCCTTTAACATCCAAGAAAATGATACTGGAATGAGAAATGTAAGAAAAAGTATGTCTTCTATTATATAAACTGCTTAATTTAAAAACTAATTTATTACTTATGTTTATCAAAGACACATGGCATGCAGACCAGATTTCTGGCTAGACCGCTACTTCTTTATTTTGCCTACAAAGCTATGAGCAAACCTATTTATATCAGCACTATAAAATTCCTAAAAGCTGAATATGCATTTCACACAGCAGAGTCAAGTGACTCCAGCAGATCTCGCAGATGAGAACGTCAGGTCAGCTCATTCACAGTTCTTGCACACAGGTTTTTCCTGTACTTAGGTTTTGCATGCAGAGGAGACAGAGCTTTGACAACTGACGCTAAACTTTCAGAAGTTATACAAATATGCTTTAAGAAATGTATTTTCACTTAAATGATAAACTATGTTCTCAATTGAGCTGATTTTCACTGTCACTTAACTTTTTAAAGGACAATACTTGTTATAATGCAATTAAAGAAAAACTGGGTTAGGAGGATTTCTTAGACAAGCAGCTTACAAGTATGGTTTAACTTTGCACAGTAGTAATACATATTTACAAATGCCAGATTTTCAATTTATAAATATTTATCATAAGGACATGATTTTATCTTTAATTAGACCAACTGTTAAGGACACTTCTAATGTGAGAAATGTAATTCAGTATTTCATACCAGATGTAGCCCCTACAGCTAGTCTTATCTGTGCTTGTAAAGAGCGGATACTTAAACTAAAAGCATTGTGTAATATGTAAGCAATTAGAAGAGAGTAACTACAGAAGATCTGGGCTCTGAATTTAAAATCATAATTTCTGAAGTTGCATACCTCACTTTAAAGCACTTGTGCAATATCACCATACTTTAGTATCTGATTATTTCCTACACATACCCATATGAAATTCTTTGTTCATGGAAAGACCTGAATTACTAGATTGTCCTTCCTTTCCTGTTTCAGGTCTGATCCTGGGTTATCAGCAACTGAAATACGATGCCCATCTAATAACATCACATTGCCAAACACAGCAACCCCTAAAACACGCATACTGTACTAAAATTTTTCATAGTTACACAATAAACCTTCCGAGTGGTTGGAAATACTGAATTGGAGAGCGAGAGAGCAGAAGGAAGGAAGGACTGGTGACAGGTCGGAGGAAGAATAGCAGCAGCCTGGTGGACTCATTAAAAAGGCAGACTTACTTTCTTTTACCAGAGTAAATAGTTAGACCAAATTTCTAAATTCAGTGCTATAAGGGGTTAGCCTTCTTAAACTGCAAGTCATAATTAAAAAACCCCAAACAAACAAATGCAAAGTAGATTGGGATTTCATCAGCAATATTCTGTGTTTTAATCCTCCAGAATGTCTGAAGTGAGCTGGGGCAAAACCAATTTCATGTCTAATGATATGCTGAAATCAATCATTCTTTGGCAAAGCAGAGAGTCAGAAAATAAGTGGAGTCATTGCATATCTGTGCCTCTATCCTACCATGCCACCTGCCTGATTGCAGTCCACTAATAACATTTGGTGGTCTTAGAAAGACTGTTCTTCAATTGAGTAATAAAATGGGAACAGAATGCACCCATTACTATGTAAACTCTATGCCAACTTTTGATTCAGCTCATTTTTCTCACCAGTCTGATTTACACTGAGCTGCTTGGTCTCTGTATTAATTTAATTAGCAAAACGTTTGATTACTGGATTGCAAATATTACCTATTGACTCATTTACATATTGTATAAAACAGAAATCAAAATATAAACGTTTTAATATATTCATGAAGGAACCAAACACCATGTCATTTTGGGAGGATTTTTTAGAGATGGAAATGAGGGACACAATGGGAAATGATAGAGGCAAGGTACAAATGGGATGCTGGCACAGAAAGGAGTTTGGGAATTTCTTCCGTAGCATTTTCTTGTATTGCTGGCTTCCCCTTCTCTCTTCCTTTCCCCCATCATTTGAAGCCTACCCAACTTTTGGTTAAACCTCTGATACACATCAGAATAATCAGTGTGAAATACCCCTCTAAGAAACGTAATAACGTAACAATGATAAATGTGACGACGATAACAGTTTGCGCAATTTCTTTTACCTGTTGATTAATTGTATTCCCAGTACTATGTTGCCAAATGCAAAAAACCATCTGGATGACAGAAAACTGTAGAACAGAACTGCTTTGGTTTCCACATTAATGCTTATTTAATGGGATACACCTGTATGGCAATGTCCTTCTGCTAACAAGCTCTCCAGTGAACTAGGATGTGTTTTCAGCCAACAGTATGGAAGCAGTCATTTAGCTGCCCAACTTTCCAATAGCAATACTTCCCACTATATTAACACTAGCACAAAAATTAAAAAAGATATTATGAGGTATTCTCAGCATGTCTCCTTATTGAAAAAAACCCACTTGTAAGTCTTGAATCTGCAAATATGTCCGTCCCCTGGGGAGCCCTCAGATAGCTGTGAATTTTGGCCCCACTGATTGGAAACAGTAGGAGATTCAGAGCTTGGAAATTAGGCTGGTTTTGGATGAGGATGGGCTTAACAATTTTATGGTGAATTAGGAACAATATCATAAACAATTTGCATTGTTCAGTAATCCAAATAACATGCTCTCTTATAGATACAGAGAAAATGACACTTGGATGCAGCGATGGCAGGCTGGCAGGAAATTTGGAGAGACTAGCGCACCCCGGGAACATGAAGGCAATTAACAGGAAACAACGGGAACAGCATGGAGGAGTAGCCGTGTATTGTGTCTGTCTCTGTGGCATTCAAGTGTCATCAAACAAAGCTAAAGGATTTTGTACAATATACTTGTTTAGCGAATGTTCCACTTGCCCTTCATCCCAGAAATGGCCCCTATTAGTAACGGATATGCAAAGGATTGATCTTGGCGGAGCAAGACTGTTTTTAACACTGAATAAATCTGGAGTACATTACGCTCTTGGTTTAAAATTGGCTCAGTGTGGGAGAAAACAACCTCCAAGGTAATTTTGAATTCTGTTTCCATGTTTTATGTAAAACATAAATTCTGTATTCTTCTCCTATGGCAATACCCGATCTTCCATTCTTTAGGCAGGAAAAACTCAGGTTGTCTAACATCTATCAGTACTTGCAAAACGGAATCCTTCCTATTTATTTTAAAGAGTTTTTCACTTTTAGTTTTTTACTTTTCACTCAAAGTTTTAAATTTTGTTTGGCACTTTTTACAGGCGATTAGATTCAGTTGATAATTCCGACCAATGGGGAACAATGAGGCTTAGAAGTAGTATCTAAAACTCCTTGAAAACAGTACCCTTTCAGTTAAATTTATTTTGTCTGGCAGCATAGCAACTAACAATTTGAAATAAAAATTCAAAAATAGGAAAAATCTGAGAAAATACCTGCTTTATGAAACTTTTCCATTATTTCTTGACGAACTGATTTTTCTAAGTTGAAATAATCGTGGTCTTCATCAGGTTTTCTCAGAAACAGAGGGATGTGCTGAAATACTATTATATGCTTGCATTTACGTATTTTGGCAACAGCCAGTTGCTCACTGAGCCACACATCCTGGGCTTGCTTTAACTCAGGGCATTTGGAAGAATCAAAGTATAACTGAGAATTCAGCACAAGAAAGAAAACGCCTCCAACCCAAAAGCTGAAGTAGTCATCTCCCCAGTTCTTGCAATAATTATCTATTGTTTCTCTTGTTGGAGTATTGCCAATATCATGATTTCCACTGACGAATACCAATGGGATGTCCTGGTCAGTGTTCTTCAGAACATTCTTTAAATCTTGCTCTTGGTCTTTTCTCCATTGAGTTCCTATAGAAAAAAACAAAACACATTTTAGTGTTATGTTGTCTTTTCCTATGCTAACTGTTTGCTTTTGTTTATGGAAATATGCATAGTAAGCAACCATTCTGTATTAGATGTGGTCATGATAATAGGCAGGAATCTAGAATATGTCTTCACTTGAATATTGTATGTCCACTCAACCCTTCCCCTTCCACTTCTTTCCTTCCCTTATCAAGTACTCAGCCATTTTCAGTTACTTGCCTTAAGCAAGGCTTTTATAGGAACCAACAGATAGCATAGCACTAGGTGATACAATGGTCCAATGTTTTGCACTAAAAGCTTTAGCAGGCTCTTTCTTTTCATGTATAGACTGATGATCTGGCAAAAAAATGCAGCAGCCTTGGATGGTGTAACACCTTTATGCAAGGGTAAAAACCAGGTCATCTTCTAGTTTATATTTTATGGCTGTGCAAAGGAATTAAAGTTTTGTTTTTTTTTTTTATGACAAGAACTACTTTAACAGCAAAAATATAATTAGTGTCTCGTGGTGACTTGTTTATATGATGAGTCTGTTTTAATAATGAGCATGGCATTAATTTCAAAGAAAGGTAATTGTGTACTTTGCTAGTTTTCCCTGCATCTCTTTTTTTATATTAATATGCATCTCCAGACAGTTACTCTTCTGGTTGTCAGAAAATTTGTCCTTGTCTAGGAAGGTTTATCTGATTGCTCGATTAATTTACAATCACTGAAAAAAATTTAGAAAGGACTTCTTTTTTTTAAAAAGCATTATTTTATTGTAATGATGACAGAGGGTTTTTTACGTTTTCTAAGGAGTAATCTTTAATCAGAGGCAATTGATATGTTTATTACTCATGAATTAAACTGAAGGTTTATAAATTGTATTTTGTCCTGCAATACATAACATGTATCTAACATGGGCCCATTTCGCAAATAACAACTGCATTTTTTAACAAAGAAGTTGTAACAGGATTTTTACAAGAACTCTGAAATCAGCTTTATAACATACATTTGCATACAGGTCTATGCAAATCAATTTTCATGTATTTTAAAACTGTGTTCTAATTTTGTAACTACACATATATATTATACATAGAAATGTATTAGAGGGGCTCATGTAATGTAACTATGAGATAAAAGATTTCTTTCCTCCATGTTTCTTCAAAATACTTATGATCAATACGTCGACAAACACTGGTCCTCAGTAACAATTATTAGCAAAGATTTCAATTCCTTTTCCATACCCTACAGATACAGGCTTAAGTAACACCTTATTGCTGTTATTAGAATTCTACAGCTTTAGAAAAATACTGGGGGAAAACACATTTTTATATTATGTCTAAATTATGTCTAAGTGTAAAGACAAGATGTGAGATACGATGCGTGGTCCATAAAGCAAAAATCCACAACTCTCTTGTGTTTAACTGCTGTACAGCTTAGAAAGTTATTGAAACAAAATCTTTGAATAACTTGAGAAATACCAGGCGTACGATACTCAGTGTAGTCTAGAAAGTAGTGGACAGCAGATCAGTTTGTGGGGTATATTAGTGTACCAGGACCTTGGTCAGATTAGGCCATCCTTCCAGTTATGGAAAATATCCTTATTAATCCTAGAAAAAACAAGGCAAATTACATCTCATGTTACTTGGGGGAGCTGGATTTTAAAAAATAAACCCAAGAATTTAAATAAGCCTGGCACACTGTTGTCCATGGGGTAGGGAACCTGGCTGAGAAAGCTGCTTTTCCTGCCACTGCCCACCTTCCTATGCAAAGAGCTGGAAATTTCAAGCTATGAAAATGAAAATGTAGGGGGAAGGGGGCGGGGAAAAGGCAAGGGGGACGGCTCTGTTAAGATACATGTAAACACATTACATCATGTTCCTCTCCATGCCATCACTTTGGGAAATTTAGCTAACAGTTTCAGAGTATAAAGACATTTATGCGTAAGTTTCAGAAATAATTTGTAGAATTATGTATACCTCCTTCCCAGTGGTGAAATTCAAGCTCTAGAGACTAACACTTAGATTAGATTTGTCGACAGCAGGGCACTGGTTCCCTCATTTAATGCAATATTATTTCTATAGCAACAAAGACAGATTGCAGAAAACAGATTGCTCAAAACGGAAAACAAAGTATTTGCCCAAGGAGTTTAGGAAATCATACTAAGTAAAGATTCTTTTAGGACAATTGTATCTTGCCTTGACCTTATCTTCATAGAAGATCCAAACAACTTCAAAAGAAGAGAAATCCAGGGATGTCTCTGTACTCTTCGGGTGCAGCACTGGACAGGAAGGGCTCGGATGTACACACTAGCTGTGAGTTGTACTACAGTAGCACACTGTTTGTGCTACAATGAGCCAGACCACCAGTAGTGCCTCTCTGAAGGCACCTCCCTTTAAATTTACAGCTGAGGTAGGCACTAGATAAAGAAGATAAAGAAGTGATAAAGAAAAGGAGGAAGCCACTAGAAAACTAAGGTGGTCAGTGCCACACATTAAAAATATCTCCTTTAATCTCTATCAGGCACAGAGCTAGCTGTAATATTTAATTATTCCAATTATTATGAAGAACATTTTTATTTGATGACATGTATTTCTTTAGCTTAGAGGTTTGTCATAGGTGAACAGAAGAATATAATGCCAAGAGGCAAAGTAAAAAAGCATCAGGGTAGAGGTAACTGAAATTAATTTCTGTTCTGTTTATTCTGGCATCATGTGCAGTGACATTTTTAAATCCCAGGCTACAATATTATGCCTATATATTAGGTTCTGTAAATACAGTCTTGCCCTGAGATGAATGACTTCACAAATTAATAGCCCATAAAGGGCAGTTTGGCTTTTATGAAAAACATGAAAGTGAGAACTATTGCTAGTGCAGTTGCCTACAGTTTTCCGCAGCTTCCCAGTCCATTGTTTTTGAAAGCTGAATGATGTGAACAGGAGCATAAAGGCGCAATGTCAGTGTCTCTGTTGCAATACGTCTTTCTGTTGTATATCACTACTTGCTTTAAACACTTCTAATATTCTTTCCTGCATTGCTTAAAGGACTCAAGACAACCTGCCTTCACACACTGAAAGAGCAGATTTCAAGAAAGTACTTTTAAAGCAATTTTGCTGAAGCTGGCTTAAGTCAGCAGAAGCAGAATTCACAGATTATTCTGCCAAAGAAATAATCCTTTAGCTATTAATCCACAGTTACAGTTTACTTCAGTATTCCACAGAATAGAGCACCTCTATAACAAAGTGCTGGGTTTGGTTTTACTAATGCACTAGCTATAAAAACAACTTGAAGCACTGCTTACTCCCAAACCATATCTCTGAAATGAATGCTGATTGCAATTTTTACATCTGAGGCAACTCTTCACTTACAGTAACCTCCACCATGTTGTAACTTTTTCCCCAAAAGTATTCCAAACGAAAAGTTAGCAATCAATTAACAATAGCACCCATTTTGCTACCGATAGGAAATAGGAGATGGAAAGGGGGAGGTTGTAATGGTATTATTAGGTGGTACCCCCAAGAGTTTTCTGTGTTGGTGTTAGGAGAAGAACTTCAAGTACTGTCTCCCCTGCCCCACAGCAAAAGAAGCCTGCCAGCCCCTGCAAGAGGACACAGGTGTGGTGGAAATGGCAAGCGTATTTGCCTGGATCTCAAATTCACGTCACTTCACAAGAGATGGAAGTTCCAGTGAGGTAATTTGCCTTCTTTTAATGATCAAAGCTATTGGTCATAAATTCACAGAGAAAAGTACCGTCACGGGTCAATTACTCAGCATTATGGGATGACACTGCATTTCAGAGAACTTTCTACTCTCCAAAGATCTTCTCAGAAGTCACTTTCAGGGATCTGGCTGGCACAAGCTGACTCATCCGCAGGGCAGAACTGCTGCACCTCAACCTGTGATGCTGATGTTGCTGCTGTTTGTAAACGTCCTTTTGGGGGTGGATTTTCTCAGGAGCCTGAACAGTACCTCTTGTTTACCTGTTCTGCAAATCTTGACACAGACGGTACTATGCCATACTTTGCTACCTGAAAGGCTATAGACCTAACATCTAACTTTTAAAAGTTTGGCAAGAGGGACCCTAACTGAGCCACAATACATATTTACACGCCCACTGATGCTTTGCACTAAATTATGGCGGTCTCTGTCTCTGCAAGATCTTTGCTCGGTTTAGGCTGAGGACCAGCACAAGCACTTTTAGGATGAAGCTACCCCAGATGTCTTCAGCCAACTTAACAACATGTAAAAATGTAGCACGGTCATTTCCTGGATTTCTAGATTACTTGGTCTCAGTATTTCAACGTGTCTTACAAGTGTCCCAAACTTAGAGGAGTTGCAAACACATCATTTTCAAAGGAAAGCACAGATTTTCAGTTTGAAAAAGAAGAAAGTTATGAAGAAAACTGTTTAACTATGAGCTTTTATGTGAGCCAACCTGATATGACAACAGCAATCTGCCTAACATTTAACCCAGAAAACTGATTATCAAAGAACAGGTAAGAGCTAAATTGTAGATTACAATGCTATACAAAATATAAAATAGAAATAGTAACTAAATCTGATAAAATAAAAAAAAAAAAGTCAAACCACCACTGATGAAAATGGAATTTATAAAAACATTGGGCCCACTCCTTCTCTAATTTATTGATCGGGAGAATTACTCTGACATCAAAAGACAAGTAATTATTGTTGGAAGCAACCACATGATTGTTATAAGCAAACAAAAGAGATTTGTGTGTTTTCCTGGGCCTTACAGTGCATCACAATTGCTTTAATCAGAGCCTAATTATTTTGGGCACTACTGTTCTTGAGATGTTTGTCCTTTTTTTTTGGCTTTTGCGACTGTCTGCAGTTGCTCTACTCTTTTTGCATGCCATTTAGAGGACTTTCCCTAGTAGCATTCCCTAACGCTCTAGAGAACAGGGGAGTCGGGAGTCCAAGGCTCTATTCACTGCATGTTCCCTTTATAAGTACCTCCACTGAAACAAAGTTGAGTGCTACCTCTATCCCTCTGCGGTAAAGCGGTCTCCTCCTGGTTCAAAATAGTACTGCCTTTCATCTCTGCTGTCATTTTGGATACCTGGCTGTTGGCTCCAGCTTAACAGGGCTACGACTAAGCTCCTACATCACCCCTCTTGGCATCCCTCAGCTGACCCCTTACCCAGTGACAGCCCCGTTGCTGTGCCTGTCACTTGGAAGACAGCACTGGCCCAGATCAGACTGTATCTTACAGGCTCCTTCTGCAATCACATTTTTACTGCATCTAATTTTTGTATGCTACCATAAATAAAAGTTTAACTGAGCTCCAATCTTGTCACATCTCAGATACCGATACAGAGTTTTCTCCAATCTTTGCAAATGCAAACCAGCATCTGTTCAGAGCACTGATGTGGACGGAGCTTTCCCACGCCAAAGCTCTGACACCACTCCTCGCCATGCTGCCGCCTTTTATAACCTTCACCGTCTCGTCAATACACGCAACTCCTCTTTACTGTCATGGTCAAACTCTTACCCTCTTATTTGTTTGCATGTTACCATCCCATAAAAGCAATGATTTTCTCATTGTCCATGAACAGTTAGAAAAAACCAGCCTGCTCTCCACATTAGTTTTTCTTAGGATGCTACAAAAATACGGTAATAGACAGGGCACTGGCACAGAAAGAAAACCTCTATCAAGCCACCCAGTTCAGTCTTACTGGTGTTCTTTTTAGTCTGTACTCCTTCTTTTAAAGTTTCCCCTTTAGCATCTGCCGTAATGAAGTCACGGAATACACTGCGTCATTCCAAATTATTACGTGCAAGAATAAATTGATCAATTTTAATAAACCCAGTATGGTCAGGTTCTGAAAAAGGTTCTTCTGGCTTAGTCTGTGCTATAATAGCTAAAATGTTTCCTCTCTCTTCTTTAGACATATATATTTCTAATATTCAAATAGCCTGAAAATGATTTTATGATGTGCAAAAAAAAAATTACACAGTTAAAAATGATGTAAATATGGCTATATTCACTACTGGACAAACTACTCAGTCTAACTTATAAAGAACCTCATCTCATTAGTTCCTTTGAAAAGCAGGAACTGAAATACTCATTTGTCTACACCTGTGACTGACCTTTTCAGTACGTTAGAAACAAGTAATAATCTGTTCTGAGACACAAAAGTGATCACACTAAAGGAGTTTCCTGCATGAAAGCACAAATTAAATTTAATTTATAACTCTGGGCATTGAAACAAGTAGAAAATTTAACTGCAGTTTTGGCTAATAATTAACAACTGTTACATTAAAGCAATGACAAAACCCCAAAAATGAACGAGAAAGCCTATTACGGGATCAACTGTTCCTACAGTTTTGGTGCACAACATTAAATACAACAACTGCAAATGCTGACATTTTTCCGAGTGCCAGCCACACATGTGGCTACTCAACGATCTAATTCATGACATTTACTGTTCCACCTTCTGTTGTGAAAATAAGTATTACGCTTCATTTAAGCACAACTATTCTCTTCTTATCCTTGCTCATCTCCTAGCTATGCAGAGCTGTCACATCAAGCACTGGCCATCACTGCCTTTGGGTCTGTTCTTCTGATGAAATCACAGAATGGCAGGGGTTTGAAGGGCCCTCTGGAGATCCCCCAGTCCAACCCCCCTGCTAAAGCAGGTTAGCCTAGAGCAGGTTGCACAGGAATGCGTCCAGGCAGGTTTGAATCTCTCCAGAGAAGGAGACTCCACAGCCTCCCTGGGCAGCCTG
>VZSC01015873.1:599499-664374 GCA_013398225.1 Steatornis caripensis
TAAAGAAGTTCCTCCTCATGTTCAGGTGGAACTGCCTGGGCTCCAGTTTGTGCCCGTTGCCCCTTGTCCTGTCGCTGGGCACCCCTGAAAAGAGTCTGGCCCCATCCTCTTGACACCCGCCCTTTAGATATTTGTAAGCATCGATGAGATCCCCTCTCAGCCTTCTCTTTCCCCAGGCTAAACAGATGCAGGGCTCTCAGCCTTTCCTCATAACAGAGATCCTTAATCACAAGCAGGAAAAAATTACCACAATATTACAGGAGTTACAACAACAAACTTAATGAGAACAAGATGAAGATATGGAAGTCTTGTTTCCAGTAACTGTTTGTTTTTAAGAGACAGAACAAAGTTTTAATCTTTCACACTTTCTTCACATGACTACCTGTGAGAATTTCACAGCTTTTTGAGGCCTTCATCATATTTACAGTTTCATATTAAGTAGTTACAGCATGACTAATAACTTTGAAACATTAGTCCCTTAAGTCTAATGAAATTGTTCTCACTGTTGAACTGAGAAACACTTTCAATAAGTGTGTACAATTAATTAAAAAGACGTACTTTTCCTGATGTCCAAGGCATTGTCTACCCTTACAAAGACATCTTTGCTATCAGAACAAGTGCAGAATGAAAAGGCAGTTAATAACAGTCAGAGTCAATGGTTCACACAAATCATTTCTTCCTCGGAATATGCTCTCTTAGCCCAAATAATCTTTTACCAGTTTGTGTCTTTGTTCCACACTCACGTTGGCCACAGGGTGTTCAGAGAAGAGCTTACAATGCAAACAGGCGATGCACCACGGTCAGAGTGGCAACACGGCTTGCTCAGAGCCACAGACAGAAACTGGATGCTCTAGCCCAGTTCCTATCCATGAAAAGCCATGTTACCCTCCCCACTGACTACTTAAGAGTTGGCAGTTTGGAAAAGACTTGGTTCAGCTTGATGAACTGAGTCAAAATTATGTGGGCTGGATCTTCTGCCACTGACTTCCAAGGAAGAAGAAAATTGTTTACAATTCAAAGGGATGGAAAAGCCTGCCTTTTAAAAAGCAAACACTTTTAAACTAGAAAGACAGTTCTAATCACCTTGTCTGACCATACCCGCGTAATCCAAAGCACTGACTTTGTGCAAGTTACTCTTTACAAACAGCAAATCCAATTCCGAGAAAACAAATGAGGCAACAAAGATTCTACCACAGAGACATATTTACTGTACAATGTGCCAAATAAATAACTCACTGTGGATGTCTGCTCCAGGTGTACATTTTCAACCATTCATAGACAGGAGTTGAATTGCTAAAACTGAGAATATGGTAAGCTAAACTAAAGTTTCTGGGCTGAGAAAGAAGCAAGAAAATAAATTATAACTGGACTTTGAGAGATTAAGTTTTTACTAGACCATGGAGAAATATCTAGCTATGCTTCCAAATATATTTTTATATATGTATAAAAATACTAGTATTAGATAGTCAGTGCTAGTACTGAATCTAGTATTTGTACTGATACTTGTATAAGTAATTACATCTCAAAGATTTTCATATCTAGAGAGTTACTCAACAGGATTCCTTAGTTCAACTATGGACTAAACTAGAGATTACGGTCTAAAATACAGTAAGTATATACTTGCTGAAGATTAAATATTTGCTGCTGATGGCCCCATGGTTTCTTTGCAAGATGAACGTGCATGGAGGATATCTTGTGCTTCCTTACTCTTGGGCTGATTAGAGCAAATTAAATTTCACACTAAGCAGTTTGGAGGCTTTGAATGCTCCATTAGGTTTTACTAGAATCAGATAATTACTATAAAATGTTTATTTATGCAACCATAGTGACATTTCTTGAAATAGGTGTGATTAGATGTTTGATAAATAATGTGCTACTTACCCAAATTCTTAGACATTATTAATTAACATTAGCATAGGAGTTTGGAGAAGAAAATAGCCAAGAATCCTTTTGGTTTGGACTCCATCCTACCCAGCATAACAAAGTCTTTGATAGGTTGCAACAGCAAAAGAAATGGATGCAGTAAGCTTATTTAGATTAAGCTACCTTATTGTCAGGAAATTAGGTCAAACTTAAACACTGCTCATGTTATTTCAGTACAAATAGTACTGATAGTACAAAAAAAGCCCCATTGATCACTCAGTGACTTACTTATAAAAAAAATTACCTTGTATTCAACAAATAAAATTTTTACCTATAGTGTGATTCAGTATAAACATTTCGAAGTCGCTGCTTCTACCTTGCACTTAAAAAGTCAATCTGTGCCTTTTCTACTTTGTGCTCTATTATAAATCTCCACTGACAAAGACTCAGGAATTGGGATTTAGCTGGCAATTTTGCTGAAACTGCATGTGACAGTAGAACACAGCTGCCTCCTCCCCAGCTGTGTCAGGCTGATGGGAGTTAAAAAAAACTACACAAACTTGCTTTTGTTAGTAAACCAAGCAGCCAATTCAGATGGCAAAAGAACAAATATAGTAAAGGTGACATGCTTACAGTCATTTTTAAAACTGGAACCATAATTTAAGACATCTTTTTTTAACCTGTTCATGTGCATACAGACAAATCAAACATCAGCTCTGGCTGATGTTTGATTCATGCTCTTGCCTTCTAAAGAAAATTTTTTTAAAGAACTATTTTCTTTTTAGTTAAAATTAAAACTTTACAAAATACCTCCAGATATACGTGCTTCTCTTAAGGACTAGCAGAGCAGCTCGATTTTGTCTGGCAAGTTTTTTTTTTTTTTTAAATTAATGTTCCTTTGTTTTAACAAAATGGGTTATTTAATGGTAGTTTACAAGCAGCAATAAAAGCAGTTCACAGCCAGATTTACTGTGGTAAAATCACATTTTGAGAAAGATATTAAGAATCATCAGGCATTTTTTTCTTTGTAGAATGTCTTAGTAATTCACTGTATATAACATTAAGAGCCTGTGTGGGACCTGACATTTCTCTGTAATTTATTCAGTTCACAAATGTATAAATGGCAGCTTGTGCATTTGCATGCAGATTTCAGCATTACATTCATATCACATCTTGTGTGCAAAACCCACCAGCAGTATATCTCCAAATCTCCCAACAACTCAGTTACTGAAATGTGAACAAGCTAGTTCATATCTGATGTAATAAAGTACAAGTACAGCAGTCTGCCTCCTAGAAAGTACATCAGGCCGAATCCACTGTGGAGCAACTGCAAATTTACAAGTTTGTACATTAAATGTCTGTGAAATATTTCCTAAGAAGGAAGAATGTACACATGCAAATGACTGTGGTCTTTATCAACTATAGTAAAGAGTTGAGAAACTCAGTATTATCTCAACATCCCTTTTTAGTGGGTCCAAAACTAAAGGACAGACAGGACTTCCCAGGAGGTACCGGCTTCAGAAACCGAGTATTCACTGGCCTTTCCTGATCAAGCCCAAGACTGTCTTTTAAGTAAGAGAATTTAGAACATTCACGGTAGGTTTTAAACAATAATGCTTTGACTAGGAACATTTGCTATGGTATGTGCTTTCCCCTTGATTTAGAAAACTGAAGAGTGAAAGAGTTTTCTTAGAGTTACCCTGTAAGGCAGATGTCCTTAATTATATGCTGCAGCCTCTGCTTTAAGATTTAGTACCTATAAAAACTACACTTTTGAAAAAAGTCCTATTAATGCAGTCAATATTTAACAGAAACAAGAGACAGAAGAGATATTCTAGACCTCAGCAGTTGCACATCAAATTTGAGCATGGGAAAGGGGCTCAAGATAATCCAGTCGGTAATTCTCTCAGGAGAGAAGATGCCTTCAAAAGTTGCAGTGATTATAAACAGAAATGAAGCCATACCGCTGTCCGGACATCAGAACCATCAGCTCTGATGCTCCTCAGCTCTGAAGCTGTCTATTCTGAATGTAAATAACTCCACTCTCTACAGCGTACGTGTCAGAGCTTATAAGAGGTACGGATTTTATAAAAGCCAGTATGCCCAACTCGTCTTGTATTCTGATCATCAAATTGTCAAGCAGAAGTCAAACAGAGAAGCGCTGATTTGAAACTCATGTCCCTTAATTGCTGCCTAAATATGAACTCAGAATGCCAATACTTGGCACCTGCTTTTACAAACGTTGGTGCGTATCATCACCTGTATTACTACATGAAAAAACAGTCTGCCTGGAAGACAGCATAGGGTACATAATTTTGAGGAGCCATGTAGCCAGCAGTTTTGCTTTTCGTGTAAAGCATAGTGGTGCCCCAAATTGTAATTAGTTGAGCTGAGCTGATGTGCTTTGCCAAGGCTTTATAGAGGAGTTGAGAGTGTTAGAGAAATGTGCAGAACTTGTGGGGGGGGAGGATGCAGCAGAGATGCATACCCACATAGAGCACTGTATGCAGTCACGGGGAGTTGGCTGGCAGGTGAGGAGGCCCCGGAAGAGCTGGGGTCCCTGGAAGCAGCAGGCAGAGACGGGACAGCCACACATCCCAGCCGGGCAGGCAGGGGCCATAGATGCTTGAAGCAGAGAGGAAAAGCAGGCAAAAGGAGAGAGAAATAGGGAGGGAAGATGAAGCCGGCAGTGCACCTGCATCTCCAGCAATCTCACAGTTATCCCGTGACAGTGACAATTCCCTCCCAAATCCAAGATCTTGTCTTTTTACAGGATACCAGACTTTGTAGGCAGTCCATACCTTTTCATCGCTACACATGGCACAGTGCTCAAGGAACTGCTTTCCACAGCTGCAGCATGTGCCTTACCCTGCTACTTGGCTGCTTTCTTCCCCTGTTATGCTTAAAGCCGTCTTTTTTCAGCTCTCAAGGCTGCACTGCCTTGATGACCAGTGACAGACCATCAATAAGCTGCTCGTAGTTTGGGGACCTCTGTTGTCAGCTTCTCTCACTATTGTCAAGGCCTTTCCTGTCACCCCATGTTTAAACTGTTCACAGTAATAACACAGGCCAGGCCCCAAGCACCAGTTCACACGGCAAGTTCCCATAACAAGCCAACAAGCCCAATAGACCAGGACTGTGGCATTGCCAATTCAGCCCAAAGCACACTAGTGTACAGCAATGGCCTGTAGGTAAGCAATGGCAATACTCTTCTGTACAATACAATGCTCCCGGGCAACAATGGCAGTCACACCTATATGTGACCATTCTATAATTGCCCAGGATAATTAACATCCTCTTTAAAAATCTGGGAGGTCTTGAGCAACAGGAAAGTATGAAATGGCATTCCCAAAAGATTAGAGGTTGGCTATGGGTTTTAAATTTATATGAGCCAATTTACACCTGTAATGCACCTATGGAACAGACTACGGAAAACTGTACCTATAGGTAACATCTCTCTGCGGAAGATTGGTGCACATCACAATTTGCTTTCTCCGTTGAGACCACCAGACAGCTGTTCCCTCCTGTTGAGTCCATAAAGTTGTATTACAAATATAAGACTATGTATCTTCTATGTTGCCTTAGCATATCGATTTCTGTTGGATTAAACAGCAATTGTTTTTAAACTGCTATTCTTTTCAGCACATATAAATTTTACAGGCAGATATGGGAAAAAAATGTCGCTGCCTCAACTGCAATTTAGACATTCAGAGTCTATCAATCTCCTTTAGCTGCACAAAAGCATGTACGTTTTATCATGCTTTAAGGTAGCAATATTCTGACCAACTCCATGTTGTTACCCTACCATAGAGAACCATCCATGCTTTGGTTGACACTGGAAGGTTAAAAAAAAATCCAAAAAGTTTTAAAATTTATCCAAAAAGCTTTGACAAACAGTTTTAAACCTTGCACAATTTGTTTTATTGAAGAGCATAGTTACATTTTTAATACTGGACTAGTTCATAACATCTCCCTGCATGCGCTTCCATGCAATGTCGTGGTTGGTAACGATCCCCTATGTTTTTTTCTGCTGGGCCCATGCAGACTAGGACAGCTTTGTTTAAATTCAACAGCTTCAGTTTAATTCTCTCCAACCACCTTCTGTTCATTAAGGTGTAACTAGTTTGTGTCTGAAAAAAATCAGTTCATGCCATTTTTACTGCCATGTACCATATTTATAATAGTTAAAGGTTTGAAATTTATTTCTGTGTATATGTAAATGGAAGAACACATGCAAAACCACATACACATAGGACAATGCTTGTTCTACCATGCAGACAACTATTAAACGTATAATGCAAACCTGTCTAATGTTAAGGAAATATTTTTAATAATAGACTGCAAGAAGTTAATGAGACTTTGTCTTTAGCCTGGATACAACATTTGTATTGCGATCATATACATTCTACAAAGCTACTGTCCTTCCTCACAGACCCCTTTACTACAGCATTGCAACCTCTTAAAATAATGCTCAGTATCTTGGAAAGATCACAAGTATTCCCAATATTCTGGGACAGAAGAAAATGTCACTGTAAGAACAGGGAATATCAGTTAGATATATGGATTAAATGAAGTTTGTTCTTTTCTGAGCAACAATGCCCTGGAACGAGGTGTACCAATTTCAGGGCCACTGCTGAAGTCCAAAATGGCACAAAGCAGCTCTAACACCAGGCAAACAGCTCCTTGCAGCTTCCCTCCCTCCCCACAGCCTCTGCTTAGAGGAGTGGGAATGCAGCAGAAGAAATTCAAGAGAGCTAAGAAAGCTAAATTAAAAAAAAAAATAGTAAAAGCACCTGAATTGAGTAAGACCACTTAAATATTATCAGCTGTAAAATGAATAACGATCTATGCCAAAGAGGTCCCACAACACCAGACCCTGGAATGAATAAGAAAGCATGAATAGGCACAACTGCTTATCTTGTTGTGATCAAACCAGAAAGCAAGATGGACAATTGCTTCTGAAGCTAATGAAAGAATAAAAGTATAGGCAGCTTAATTTAAAAGGAAAGAGTACCATCATAATTAATTCACTAAGCACGTCAGAAAAGCAGACAATTGAATTCTTGTATTGGAATTCAGTTTATTTCAAATACAATAGCTTACTCTCCTGCCATCACTTACACGGCTGTCTAGATTGATTTGTTCTTTGCAAATGGATAAAAAAAAAGTTGGATCCTTTAGACAAAGGACCTTTGAAATAGCAGATGCAAGTGATGTGGGCATCCTCCCCACCTCTCAGCAAAACAAAGGAATTCTGAAGTAGAGCACTCATGGCTCTGACCTCTCAGGGGCTGTTTCCACTCACCTGCACAGAGCTAAAGGTTCCTTCACCAGAATTAAATATTTCAGAAATGTTATAAATATAATTTAATAATATAAAACAAAAGCAGAAGAAAACAAAAGAAAAATTTCACTACTTGGCCTTAATTGACTAAAAAGGCTGATGTTAGATTACATAGTACTGAATGACCTGCAGGAAATGTGCGTATTAGAAATTATGCCTTCACTTAACTAAAGGAATTAGTGCAAGTATTCATAGTGTACTTCAAGTGGGGCATAATACTCGATTCTAGGATTTTGATTTCTTCTAATTAACATATACACAGAAATGAATCTAAAACTGCAAGCATAAGCATTACTTGCTCACTGATCCATTATCACACTGCTAACAGATCAAGCTTAATCAAGTTCTATCAGGTTTTTTTGATTATACACATTATTAGACAAGTCTCGTTTCATTTAATCTCTAAACAGCTACATTTTATTGCAGTCAGAGCTAAGTAAAGTTTGCAGGAGGCTTGCTGTCTTACTTGTTCTTTCACCCATGTAAGCAGAGCAATTAATGAAAAATAATTAAACACCTGGTCTAAAGCTACATCACATAAAGGACTTTGCTGGCTAGAACTGATGTCTATCAAGTTATGACAGCAGTAGTATCATTAAAAAAATGCAGTTTAAACAATTTCCTCCAAAGGAATTCAGCCACATAAAAATAGCTGCTAGATTCTCAGCTTCACAAATCAGTGCTTCTTCATTCATGGCTTTAGCAGGGTGACCTTGGCTGCAAACAGCTGAATTCTCTGCTGTTGTAATGAAAGATGTTGAAATGCAGACGCTTTTTCCAGGACACCAATCTACAGTCAAGGTATGGGACGAAGAAGGAAGCACAATACTTCAAGTTACACTGAAACAGAAAAGACAGGCCAGAAAGAAGGCAGGGGAGTTTGCCCTCAGTGTATGGAGGGAGTTATTCTATGGAACAGACACCAGGTTTGTTGAGTCTGTGAGTCAGGATTAGAAGAGAGGGCAGCCACCAACAGTGGGGATTTGGTACAGATCACCCAAGAGGGGCAAAGTAGTGGATTAAGTCTTCTATAAGCAACTTGAAAAAGTCTCCAGATCACAGACCCTGGCTCTTATGGGAGACTAACTTCCCTCACATCTGCTGACAGCAGTCCAGGAGGGAGTCTGGGAAAACCTCCTGACACAGTTGGATCAACCAGGGCCCACTCTCCTAGCCCTGCTACTCACAAACATAGAAGTGCTAGGGGATGTGTTAATCCCTGGCAGCCTTGGCTGTAGCCACCAGAGTGAAGTTCAAGATCCTGAGGGATCTTCGAGGGGAACACAGATAATCACATCTGGGGCCTCAGGACAGCACACTGGCTTATTCAGGAAACTGGTATATAGGATCCTGGGGGGGGCAGCTCTGAACAGCAAAAGAGTTTGAGAGAGTTGACAAGTCTTCAAAGACAAGCTCCTCCTCACACAAGAATGCTCCTTCCTGATACTGAAGAGACAAGGAGGAAAAAATAAAAAGGTTTAAAAAAAAAGGGAAAAGTACATGACTCAGGAGAATGACTTGGCTAAATGGGGAAGTCATGCCTGAGTACTGATGGAAAAAGTATGTAAAAGGGAGACGGAAGCAAAGACAGACTTGAAAGGAAGAATATTGAAAATGTACCCGGGCGTGCAGGGCTGGTGTCAGGAGAACCAAAGCTCACAGATGGCTGAAACCAGCAACGGGCATGACAGGCAGCAAAAGCTTCTACTATTACTACAGCAATAAAATAATAAAGAAAGTCCAGGCCCACTGCTGAGTGAGGCAGTGACAACTGACAGATACTCAGTGCTGCTTTTGCCTGTCTTCACTGAAATGTTCTTGCAAAGTTAAGGAGCAGAGGAAATAGCGGTAGTGGAACAGGATTCAGCTAAGTATCATCTGAAAAATTTGAACCCAAGCAAGTCCATGGGACCTGATGGGATGCATTCAAGAGTAAGGAGAGAGCTGGATGATGTCACCATGAGGCACCTCTCTATGATCATCAAAAGCTGGTGGAGTTAGTATGTTGCAGTCCAGACGAGTGGAGAACTAGATGGGTGAAAAACTGACTGGACTGTTCAGCAGAAAGGGTATTCGTTAAAGGAACAACATGGGAAGTTGTCGTAAACCAAACCAGAATGTTCCGACTTGGTATCAGAAAAAGCACTTTTAGAAATAAATATCCAGAGTTTCAGAAAAATGCAGTGAAACAAACACATTATCCAATCAACAATATTTTGCAGATTACTATTTTTGCCCTACTAAGTTATGGTACACTAACTTAATGCACACAAACGTCTTCTGAGCTAAGCCTTTCGTTATGATGGTGTATCTAGGTCTAAGTATTGAGTTTATATAAATTATTTTTCAGTAAGACAGTTGCACTAAGGTATTGCTTAAAATTCTTGATTATGTACCACAATATTAGCACCACCAGGAATAGATACCCTATTCTTGATTATGTAATCAAGAAAAAAAGTCTGAAAATAATATTCAGAGTACAAACTACTTTTAATCAGCAGCTAAATACCAAGATACTGGCACTGATTACTTCGTTGCTCTAATGACATCTGTAATGCATTCCAAGTGCTGTGCCTGATTGCTTCCCAGCTGATCAGGATTCTGTTCATCACTTCTAGCTGCTGGAATTCTGAGATTTCTTGGAGTTCCTTTGCAAAAGCCTTCAACATTGCTTCAGCTAAATGGCTACAGCGCATGATTTAAAACAGTCATCATAAACTTTACACTTAGTACTCCATGATAAAACATATTAAGATCTGGGCTTTTTTCCCCCTTTTTTATTGACAGGCATTGATTATGAAGCAGTATACACCAAAGAACTGGATAGACATTCACCATTGCATTGTAAAATATGGTTGAACTTCCGTTGATTATAGCTTTCTTCAATAACCATGCTGCAATAGCAAGTGTGATACACTGTCATTAACACTGCTGTTTTCACTTTTAGTATAGGTGATATACACAAGTGATTTAAAAAGCACTGAGACATTAAATAAGATACATGTACAAGCCAAATTCACAGTTGTTAAACTTACATCAATGTCTTGTCTCATGTCATTTCTGATTTTTGCCTACTCAAAAAATGAATTTTTAATCCTTCTTTTCATTGACATTGTATTGTGGGAATTGACACAGCAATTATGCTTGCAGAGTCTCCTCAGTGGAGAAGTATGAAACGATTGCAGTACCATTCTGCTACAGACATGCATTACGTAGGTCTGAACACCCTTGGCTAGAACAGTGAAAATACTTAAATTACTCCAGGAAAATAAATATTACTACTGGACTTCAATACTGCAAATATGTTCAAATTATCTGAAAAGCTATTAGCTGAAAAATTCTTAGATTTGCTGTTTGCTCTTTTTCATTAATGTAGTATTGCCAAAAGACTTCTTACAATTCCAAATTTTTGTTGTAACAAATAATGAGTGCTGCCAAATGTCAATATTACTCTTATAATTTTGAAATTGAAGTCTCGATTTTTTTTTTAAGGGTTTGATCAGTTGCTGATAGCTTTTTATCTCATTGTGCCTTCACTTTAAGTTAGAATTGTTTAAATGGATTATGTAAATAAGTATGAAAACTCAAGCACAGTATTAGTACTGGAATTAGTGGAGAGAGATTTGTACCATGTGACAGTGGAATGTAATCACTACTGCTTTTTATCCAAGTTGTAACTGGTGCAGAAATACACTAGCAGTTCAAACACATACCTGTGTTGGAGAAGAAATTTAAGAATTCATTCCTCCCTGAGAAGGAAGTCACCTCAACCCCTAGAGCTTAGCATGGAATGTGGCCGAAAACTTGAGCATTTCTAACATCAGAGTATTTCTATTTTGGTAAAAGACGATGCAGCAAGGCCAACATCTTGGCCTCTTAATGCCAGTGTCTTGGAATGTCTCATGCAGTAACAGCTATTAACAAGCCAAACCAAAGAATTTGTCAATAAGTATGTTGGTAAGACATTTTTAAAACAGCATGTGAATTGTCTTGCTTTAAAATATTTTTTCTTTAAGTTTCCTTTAACTCTTTTTGTGTTTTGAAGGAGTTTCTATTCCAGAAGGTAAGTAAGCGAGAAGAAACGGTAGGAAAAAAATCCTTTGAAAAACTTGTTATTTCACTGCCAAAATACAGTCTTACAGTTTAAAGTGTTGTTTCAAATTCTTTTAAACACACATATTTAGATTTATCTTCTATGAAGTATTTTTCTGACTGTGCATTTCTGACTCCCTTGCTGTATAATGTTTCTCCCTGCCCTTCTAAGCAACCAGGCAAAGACTGCTAATCCACAGGTATCTGTATCTGCACTGTAGAGCAATTCATTTTTATCTCTCTCATCAGTTTAGACAGAAAGACAAATGGCTGACTATAAAATTACATTTATATGTACAACTTAATTGTTAAATTGTACTTACATGTTTACTAACTCACAGCACAGCAAGCCATTTGTATAAATACAGACAGTAATGAAATAAGTAAATGTTCCAATTGATTATTCTAAAATTCCTTTTACTAGTGCATTTCCTTAACTATTTTATACAACTACAAGATAACACAGACTTACACAGTATTAAAGATCATAATTTCAATGAACAAGAAATTAACAGACCAATTAAAATATGGCAGCTGAGGGTGTGGGAATCATAGAATCATTTAGGCTGGAAAAAACCCTTAATATCATCAAGTAATGAACTACTTCTTGCAGTTTCTTGGAAATTGCACTAGGCAGCTTCAAATATTTATACAATGCACAGCACATACATCACACAGTGTAAGTGATCTCAGCAGTACAATCCATTCAGTTTCTTTGATATGTTAGCAAAATGAATATACGATAATGCCTTGCAAAACCCTGACAGGTTTGTATTTAAAATATTACCGAAGTCTGAGACATACACTGGTAAAAAGGATAATAACAACTACAGAGATCCATTACTAGAAAAAAAACATAAAACCTGCCACATGCAAGACTTATTTATTGTATCTAGCCATTCAGTACCCAGTAGAAGTTGGAAGACTGCTGGCTGTCTGTATTTGACACTTACTCTCTATCAACAGAAAAGTCTCAGAATAACACTGAAGTCAATATAGACAAAAGTACTCAGAACTCTACATTGTTTTACGAGCCTTTGAGAAATAACCAGGTAAAATGAAATTAACTTGGCTTCCTGAATTATTTAAATTTGTGAAAGATCCTTCTCAACAGGACATAGAATACCTATTATTTTTCCTGAATTTTCTTCCCCTTACAAGGGATACTGAAGATAATGTATTTGGAATGCTTACACAAATTAGAAGTCCTAATCGAAATACTTACTAAAACTCTGCTATAGGAAGGCCAGATGATTCTTAAGAAGAGATTATTTTATGATTCTGGATCAAACCTGTACTTCCAAAATTAATGGAAGAAGATAAACCAATAAAACAACTGCATAAAGGCAGACTTTACATTATGATCAAGCTACTGAGGTTTTAGACAGTAGATTCTGTCAAGCCTAAATCTATTGGTTTTTACACTTTCCCACTGTATCACTAAAACCATATTCTGGTCAAAAGAAAGTCTGTAGCCTGTAAATAATTTCAGTCAATTTGACTTGTCATTTTGACAGCTAAGGTTTTAAAATCCACATTGCAGGACACTGAAGGAATTAGTCAAAGGTCTCTAACATGTTCAAAACCTTCCTGTGCAAACAGGACCTGGGAAGCACCACCTCAGTTACAAGTGGAGTGCAAAGCAGAGGTAACAAAGCACACAAGACTCTGTATTAGCAAGCTCACTTGGTGCATGGTTTTGCTGTCAGCTACACAGCTAAGCCTGTCTGCAGCTCTGCTTCTTATCAAGGCTAAGAAATGTAAGACACTGTGCTTAGATCTGCTTTTGAGATGACTCCTCAACTGGTAACATCACTTTTTCATTCACTTCCAAGAAGAGTATCTATCATCTTAAAACAGAAGAGATTACCAGTCTGTTTCAAAGGTATAAGCGTCAAACCTTGTAACCCACCTTTCCAGATGACCTGTTGTTCTTCCTCCGACTGTACACAAACACACTGATCTCTGAGTCCCACAGCAACAGGACAGAATGCTAAAACTTGAATTTGCTGACTTTTAGCATTTTAAGAATTTAAATATTGAAGCAGTTGAATTTATTAAGCATTAAGAAGCCAGAGAACTCTCTGAGCTTTATCCACTTTCGGTACTCAAAAAGCCATAGCTATTTTTTGTTCTTTTCTTAGCATTGTTTTTCGCCAGTGGCTAGAATCCCTATTTGTCTTCTCAAAGCCATTTGTTTAGAAGAAAGAATTTTCATGTCTTCTTAGGTCTCTTATTTCAATGAAAATTTCCTCAGGCCCGCTGAAAACAAAAGCAACTAAGAAAAGTACACCTCTAGAATGAACGATAGAGGAATCAGATGAAGAAAGCAGAATAATGTCTTAACAATCATCTGCAAAACACACTTTTTTTCCAAACACCAAAACAGTAGCATACCAAATCCAATGGAAGAATATTATGAATATTATGAAATTAAATCAGCCTTGTTGCCAATTTGAAATATAAAGGAAATGGAGTTACGATCCCCATTCTACACTTCTAATTGCCTTACCTGGCATTCCATGGATAAGGTCTCCGCACAACACAAAGAACTTGGGTTTAGGGTTTAGTTTGTTAATGGCCTGCACTGCTTGCTCTGCTAATTTGATTTCTTCTCCCCATTCATCATCTCCATTGTTAGTGTCTCCAACTGCCCAAGCTTTCATCAGTCCAAACTGAGGATCTGCTCCTTGGATGAAGTAGAAGGGCCCCTTCCATTGGTACTCATCATCTAACAAAGAGAAAAAAAAAAAGTACTATAGAAACTTTAAGAGAATGAAAGTTTCCATGCATCATTAAATTGATTGCTCTTCACCTCAATAACTTGAGGCTGCTTTAATGAAAGTACAGAATTCTGTAGTCATTCATATAGGACAGATGTAAAGGCAGAAGTACAAAATTTTCCCCTAACGGGTAGCTGCAATAAATGAAAGTATATTAATCTAACTATACCAAATGGTGATTACAGACTGATTAGAGGAAAAATATGTGAAGAATTCAGCAAATAATGCTGGAAATTACAGGACTACAACATAACACAAGTGTGTAACATTAGATTTCAGTTGATTCTTTTGAGACTCCAATTATTGCTTCTTTAATTAAGAAGTTAAAACACACACAACACATTTCACGTTTTACGGTTCCAGTAGACTTGTCCTTAAATTTTTAAAGCATTAAATGCTTTTTGCTCTTATACTTTTAGAGACAAGTTGGATGTAGCACATTCTTTGGAGTTAGAACTGAAGCCACTCAACAGGACCAAAGTCAGCAAACACAAAATCCAGCCACATCAGAATTAGCAGCAGCAATGAAAATCCTAGTTTAGAACTGCCACAATAGCTACCGAGACCTATCATAAAAAGGTGAGAACTCAGAAACAAATTTCCATTGGTAGAGTCAGTGCAGACGGAGGGTACAACAGAATTTGTACTGCTACAATTTTCTTGTATACTTGTTTCACGGATACTATAATAACAAGTACCACAAAAGGAGCACGATACAGAAGACTACATGAACACCAAGGAAAAAAAAATCTCTCAAGACTGGGCAAATAAAGCAACAGCTGGCTACAAATTAAAAACAAAAATGGGTGTGCTGTTTCCCAGACTTATGTCTCAAGTAGAAATCAAACTACAAACATGAGTACATTGCGGTTTCTCCAGCTGTCTAAATGCATTTGTTTGTGACCTGAACATTTCTGTTTTGACACCTATATTTCACTTAATACATTTAGTGTTATTGGGGTTTTTTTAAACAGCATTTAAACTGTTAAAAACTCACTGACTACATCAATCTATAGTTGAATCTAAAAAAAGGGATACAGCAAATTATTTCAAATTAAAATGAATCCATAAATACACTCCCATATTATGTCAGTCTGATCTGCAATACAGTACATAATCTCCAATAACAGTACATAAGCAAGTAGCATGTCCAATGCATGGATTTACTTTGGTTTTCTTTCAAGTGATCTAGAACTGGAGCTTCTTACTTTGTAAGAGGCGTATGTTAGAAAACAGAGGACCGAATTTATCTCTTGCACCATTGATATGGATAGGCTAGGGTGGTGGAGAAGGAATGTGGGCAACTCCCAAAAGCTGCTTGTAATTGTCATCTGTTGCTATGGCACCAGATCATTTTGCCAAATGCAAGCTTCTCCATTTTAGTTAAACCAACACTTAATTTCTAAACAAAATTATTTACAATCTCTTAACATTGTCTGTTAATTCATGCCAGCATTGCCTTGTTCCGCATAATAATAACAACATATTTTATAGATGGAAACTTTTAGCCATTCATTAGCATTTATTTCTGAAATGAAACTTAACTTTTCCAAGGACATAACTTATGCAGAGAAGTTAAATGATCCATCTATCCATGAGTTTGCAACAGAAGCCTTATGGGACCAGCTGAATGACACAAATCTAGGTTTGTATTTTATGTCTTGCATGGCAAAATATGACTGCCATGAAAAAAACAGCTTACATGCTGTAAAGACATTGTTTGTGCACAGAAACCAATTTATAGTTTTTATAAGTGGAAAGCAATAGAAAAAACAGTTGAGGAAGCCTGCATCAGAAATCCTTTATGGCCTATACAAAATAAAACTGAAACCCTGAAAAGTCTGAAAGAGGAACTTGTTTTGGAGGAGTAGCACAACCCTCAAACTCATTAAATGGGAAAAAAGCCCAAATCTTTGAACAATGTGGCAGGATTTTTAACACCTGTCCCTTTACCAGCACCTCAGTAGACAGTATTGATAATAAATGCGGAGCAAAATCTGTTGTTTTGTATTGATTAATCTGAAGCCAGCAATTTTTACCATAGTAGCCTAAGCAAAATATTGGGACATTTTATCTATTTATTCTTACAGGAAATATTCTGAAAAGACAGCTAGTCTTTGTTCTAAAAGACTGTGTTTCAGTTATGGATATAGTGTTTCCCTTTCCAGAGCCCCAGGAATGGTGTCTGGTGGCCAAACACACCTACAGCACCTGCAGCAGGCCAGGCAGCTGTCAGGCAGGCTGGCTGGCCCAGGCAGCAGGACTGGACCACATCCCAGGTGACAAGGAGTTTCATATCTAATGCTTGAACAGAGAGAATTCTGGCAAGCAGACAATGCACTGTCAGGGAGCATGCAGAGCTGATGCAAAACAGGCTGCAAGGCCAGACCAGGGGCTATTCTAATATATGCTTCACGGGTTTTTTTCCCTCTGCCTTATATTCATGCCAGCACAGCAGCTCTCTATGTTTGAAGTACCTGAATGTTTCCAAGACTGTGCACAGATGCTCTGGTTTGAGTGGGTGAGTGATGGTCATGTGAGGCAGAGAGAGAGACACTGATAAGATGAATTTGAAAAGAGAAGTTCAGTACACAAACAGAATCAAGAAGTGGCAGAAGAAAGGAGAAACAGAAGATGCAGGGGTGGAGGTGAAGAAGAGCGGGGAGAAAAGGAAAGAGATAGGAGGTGAAAAAAGAAAGGAACTGAAAATGATGCAGAGGTATATGCTATATTCTCCTACAGGAAAGATGATGACAAAGATGAAGAAAGCGAAGCAGGGACAACAGAAAAGATCCACGAATCAGGGCAACATAAATAACATTTACTTAAAATGTTAGTTTAATTAACTACTCCTAGTTAAATAATTCAGTCAACAGCTATTTTTGTGGTATTTGATAATTTATCAAATAGTTACAAAAAGTAACAGCAAAGTTGAATAAATATTTTCTACTTTTGTCTTGTTATTTGATCACTCCAGCTAGAAACCCTATTTAAAAAACAAATAAACCTAGTACTTAAACCAAATTCTGTTAGCTTATTACTCATCAAGTGGTACTTACTGATTTAATTTAGTACTTACTGATTTTGTTCCCCACAAAACAAAAGAATATATGGGAGCAAAATAATATACGGCCACTGAGTTTAAACTTACAACTTATTTTTTTTATCAGGAATGTATTTCAATTACTATAAAGTGCTACAAATAAAAGCAGAATATAATGAAGGGAGTTGTACTGTTACACCACCACTGGTGCAAACTTGCACCTGCACCACCTCCTAAGCTTATTCTGAATTCAGCTCATCCAGGAAATAACTCTTAATTGTCCTTAATGGTCTGTCTGCAGAGGAGTTCATGCAAGTATTTCTTTGTCTGTGCAAGGCACAACATCAGTCCAGCTAAAGTTTAAAGCATTGCAACTAGTGAATTTTGGCTAATTTTACTTAACACTCCAGGAGCACGCCTGCACAAGTGCTCTTGCAACAGACTAATATGGTAAGAGGGCAGCAATGACAAACAGAATGTGAAAGCATCTTCCACTACCATAGATGGATCCAGAAGTCTTTTGCCTAACAATTACATGATTTATCAACGGATCACGCTCAGATAATCATTAACAAGACTTCTGCACCCTACTTCTGTCCCTCACCAGCTGTTGTTAGCACCCTCAAGCAGAACAGGTACTGTAGGCCATGCGAATGAACCTCGTCTGCTTAAGCACTAAGTTAGGCATCACAAAAAAAAATTGAACCATTTTTTTTGACTTTGCACTGAATCACAAAAAGACTGCTCAGAAAAATCATTCTGTTGGTATTCTAGGGGAATGCCAAAGTCTGGCAGAGGGTTAGTAATAAACAGCATCGGGCACAAGTCGTGGGAGGGGGAACAGCTGTTTTTGCAGTGATCATCTAGTCATGATCCAGGTCCTAGATGTTACTCCATAAGGTTTCAATTAAATAGCATGTACAGTTGCTATCTTCCCTTTAAAGAGAGTAAGCAAAGACTTTAATGGGAATGATATCAAAGGCACCCTTTCTGGCTAGGAGTTTCAATTTTCAAGTCCATGGGAGGTCAGGTCCATTTTTCAAGCCTTTAAATGAGCGATGTAGTTGTATTAGACAAAGCACGTGCTAGACAAAGCAATAGAAGATTGGGATTCAATTAATAAACAATTTTTTCTGTCTTCTCCCTTGCACCGCAAAATTGAGCGGAGCTGAGAGCGCCTGCAAACTGGCTTTTCATCCCCATGAGCGCAGAGGCTGTTCGCAACTTTCTGAATTTACCACAGCAATAAGAAAATGCAAATGCTAGACAAAAGTCAGCAGATTTTGCAGATAACTGATGTACATACGGCTTCCGTTTCTGAAGTACAAATAATGTCTGTGGAGCTGCTCTTACACGTTGAGCCATGCAAAACTCCTATTCCAAATGCGTTTTGTTCCCAGGCCTCCTTAAGAGCTGCACAGCTGATTGCTACGGAAGAAGTCCAACTTCAGAACGTGTTGTTATGCCTCAGTTTCAGTAGCTTCCCACTCTTTTTCTGCTCCCGTGCATGCCAGGGTATGGAGAGAGGATCAATGCAATGTATTTTTAGTAGCATAGACTGAAAAATGGTGCCAGCTTCTAACTTTATCTGAGGATTAATTCTGTGAAGGGCCAAAGTATTCAGCAGCAATTCACAAGGGACAACCCCAGTCATGTATTGTGATCACACACAAAAAGACTCTTCATAGGATTTAAGCCAAATCTCACCATTTCTGGAGGATAATAGCTATTATCTTACTGTCCCTTTATTTCTTCCCCTTCTCCTTTTCCTAATTTCTCCTCCCTTTTTTTCCCCCCCTTCAAGGATCACGAACATATATGTATAGAGATTGGTCATATAAACCACTGCAAGCTGGCCTCTGATAGCCACTTAATAGTGGTGGGATTTCCAGTATTTCCCTGGTGGGATTTTTAAAAAAGTACATTGGTTGGTTTCAACTGTACATTGGTCATCTTCTTCCTCTACACTCGACAGCATTTCACACAAATTAATTATTGAAAGTTACTCCTGTTCATAGTCTCTCTTAGACACTACGATAGCAGAGGAGAATGGACGTGGACACACACCTAGTGCTTGTTCAGTATACCATCGGCAGTAATAACTATGAAAAATGCCTTCATTCTCATGTTGGGTTAGCCAGGGGAATTAATTTTACTTCTCTGAAAGATCACAAAATAGCAGGAATAGGTACATGGTTCCCTGCCCTGAGCTGTCTCTGCCTCCAAAGTGTGCCTGTGTCTCTTTTCCTAGGTAAAATTGGACAAGAAGTACAACCTTGGTTTTCTAAAGAAGCTACAGGCAGGAAGGAAAATGGAACCTTTAAGTGAAGGCTGTATTTATACATCATACACAATACAAAAGGCAAAACCTTTTTCCTTGCAACTGTTTTGCAGTTCACCTTTGAAGGAACTTGTTTTCTTTCCTCACAGTCCTGGAATAGCTTGAAAAATAATAAAGGACTTCCACTAAATCCTTAATAATTCCTTGTTTAATATTAAAACTTTATTCATAATTATGGCTTCAAAAACACTATCATTATTGTCTGTATGTCCAAATACAAAATATTTCAATCTAATGAAACATGTATTCCTTTCAGCTATATTTTCTACATGTACCTGAGAGACTACCAAAGATATGACTATTGAGGGTTCTGCTGAATGACCAAGGCAACCTATTATGGAAGGCCTAATTCTATGCATCAGGGGAAAAAAAACCCTTCAAAAAATGTATCGAAACACGTTTTTCAGAGAGAAAATAAAACCCTTTCAAAGAGTAATTATTGCAGAAATCATGTACAGTGAGCCTAAACTACAGAGATAATGTCAGCAGAAACACAAACTGCCACAATACAGTTTCTCAAATAAATTAGGCAGCGTTACTTTTTTTTAAAAGATAAACTTTTAAACTTAGGTAACTATAAAAGTAGGAGAGGTCCCCTCAGATACAGTTTATTTGTACTGAGGGCTACAGAATGCTAAACTCTAGTCACGCCTTTATGCTTACCTCCAAATTTAACATGTAAACTCATTACAGAAACTTTACAGTCCAAGACTGTAGGTGTGAAGGGGGGTGGCTTGCATAATGACAAGGTGAAGTCACACAAAGTTGCTCAAAACCCACGTAAAAATTTGCCTAATTCATATGAGAGTTAGAGACAGTATTGGAAACTGAATATGCTAGCTGGGAAGCAGTTCTGATCAATGCTTAAAAATATTAGTGTTGAAGAGCTCTAGAACAGTAATCATAACGTGCCAACACCCAACACTCATGTGAAAGTAAGAAAAAAAAGAAATCAACTGTGGTTGTATTTAATTTCAAAGGTGGGCAAATTATATATAATTATGAGGCTTTTTAAAAGTGCGAAAATCCTTGAAGGCAGCATGGAATCTATTCAAAGACACTATGCCAGAGGCTCAGACCACACGCACAGCATTTACTGAGAACTTCAGAAAGACCAAAAAGAATCCAAACTGACTAAACAACATAAACAGCAGCCATAAGGATGTTACTAAGAGCAGGACAGCATCCTTCAAAAAGCTAAAGCATCCAAATAAAGAAAACAGGAAAGATCTTACACACTGGAAGGTTAGATACAAAAGTCTAAGAAGTCAAGCTAAAAAGAGTGACAAACAATTGGAAACAGCATAAATCTGAAAACTAATAACGCCCTTTTTAGAGGTATTAGGGACAGGTTGCCTGCCAGACACTCACTAAGGCTAACTTGTTCCAGACACGCAAGATGCACACAAAGACAAAGGCAGAGTAGAAAAACAATGTAAACTTTTTGTATTCACGTTTATTGTGAAGGAACTTGTGAAGATATAATGTCAGAATCCCTTCTTTACAAACAGTGCATTGGATCTGTCTCAAATCAACATACCAGTAGATGATTCAACAAATAGACATGAACAATAACAAACCACTCAGATTAGGTGGCATCCTCAGAAGAACTCAAAAGTAAAAAACAGCTAACCCCTGGGGAGTTACCTGTTGCTTAAAACTGCCTTTGCACCAGAGGAGCAGGAAGATGGCCAGTAGCACGCCTACACTTAAAAGTGTTTCCTGAGCAACCTGGTAACTACTTACTGCAAAACTGGCACCTGTACAGGCAAGTTAATGCAGACTGTAACGAAGACAGTAACTACTGCACTTACTGATTCTTCAGAAAGAGTAATCAACAGGTTTTACACCAACAAGGGAAATCCACTTGATACCATACACTTGAACCTCCAAGAGGTATCTGACAGTTACTCACCAAAGACTCTTAAGGAAGCCAAGCTGTCTTGAATTATGAAATGAAGCCTTTGCACGCAGAAAAAAAATGGTAAAGAAAAAAAAAGGAAATCGCAAGACACACAGATCCTACTTGTACTGGGACCTATACTGTTCATCAAATTCAAAACAATCTGTAACAGCAACTGAATAGTGGGGAAGTAAAATCTGGTAAAACAAAGCCATTTGGCGGTAGAAAAATAAGGCCTGCTTGTGAAGAATTGGGGAGAGACTTCATTATGCGATGACAGAACAGCGCACATCGCAAAAACACTGCCAACTTCATATAAACGATGATAGTTTTAGCAAGTGCTACAAAGAAAAGTCACCTCACCATTCAGTAATGGCAAAAAAGCAGAGATAGGAAAGGAATAGAGAACAGAGCAAAACAAAATATGTGAGGAGGAACTGAATAAACTAGTTTGCAAAAGTTTGGTGAGGGAGGCATGACAGAGGAACATGCAGAACTCAGAATGTGAGTGTGCAATGCTGGGTATCTGCTTCTTCCAGATGAAGGTTTTGAAACCATCAGCCAAAAAGAGCAAAAAGACAGGTTCAGAGACACTTCTCAACCAGTTAAGCTGATGGTACTATCACTTGTTCAGTTACTCAAAAAAAGTGCTCTACCTACTTTCACAGAAATTCTTTGCACAGCACGCTACTGGCATACTTGGGACAAAAAGAACCCCAAAACAAATCAAACCAGAAAAAACCCATGACTTTTTGGGAAAAGTGGTGGTGAAGACAGGATTTGCTCAAACATATGGTCCTATTTCTTCACTAAAATACTAATAAAAGTATAGACATCTGAAGCATAATTTCATATGGGTAAAAAAGAGAGAAATTGTATTTAAAAAGTAAAGCCAAAGCATACAGAGGTCTCTTGCCAATAAAGCTGGGTATTTATGCACTGTTTGGTACTACACTCTACTGATTACATGGGTAATTTAGATTCCTAACCCTGAGCTTCTGATTCACACGTGACTTATCAAGAGCAGATTAGAGCAGGTTACAAATTTAACCTCCACATTATGTGAAAGCAGCCTGAACAAATTACTATTAAGGGACAGAGTGTGGAAAATCTGCAGAAACAGTAGAAAGAAAAAAAGGAAATTAAGCCCGCAACAGTGACTTCCAAATTTTAAAAGCGGACAGTGTGCCAAGACATAGCAGCGGTAGTAAATGTTTTTGTGCAGCTACCTGTTTAACAGAAGGAGTGAAACCTAAAGACTGAGGAACACAACAAAACAGATAACTGATTTTCATCTCAAATTGCAAGAAACTTTGCCTCAGTTTTATGAGCCCGTGGTTCTGTTTTTTCCAACCATTTAGTTACTAAAAACTTGTGTTGAACTTTAGTCTCTTAAGAAAGAGCTAAGTAAATTATTGACAAAGAAACATTGTACCTAAAGACAGTAGCTGGACTATGGTAGAGTAAGAAGTCCTAAGCAAGATTAAAAATGACCAGTTGGTAAGAAAACTCTTAATATTTAAAGAATACCAAACAAGGACACTTCAGGATAAAGAAACACACCTGGAAAAACAGATACCCAAATCACATTTTTTCTTCCATGTTTAAGGGAATTTTCAAGAAATACTTAAATAAAGTTTTTGTTCAGAAATTTTTACACTGCTGTTGAACACTCCTTTTGTTACAATTTCACCACACAGTTGATATAACTAGATGGCTTGTCTGCCATCTGTCCCCTCAACAAATGCTAGGCATTCTGTTCCAAACCAACCACGCCATCTGCAATTAATACGTTGCCAGCATGACTGTATACATCTACTTCACATGCTAAGAGTTGGTGATTATTTGGCAACAAGCAAAATCAAATATTTCCAATGAAATCCAAGAAAATACCTCAAAATTGTTGGGATTGAATAGGCTTGCCCACCTCACCAAACCAATACAATTTGTCATTAATAGACAGATACAAGGAAATAAAATACCTTACATGTGTGGCAATACGAAAAGATTTCTCAACACAGAGTTAGTTATGCACCTGAAAAACATAGGCACACTGCAGAACCTCCATTCTTGGGAGAATTTTACAAACAGGCGAGATACACATAGATGCTCAATATACTCCTCTGTTGGTCCAGCCACAAGACAAGAACCAGCAGTCAGCAGGCGGCTGCACCTTTGGCTTGGCAGCAGCATCGTTACCTTATTCGCATGGGAGGAGGTTAAGTCTAGAAGCATGCCTCCCATGGAGCTGACTTACACTCAGGCACTACCAGCCGACGGGGCTAACAGTGGTGTCTCCACACAGCGTGGAAGCGCCAGGGAGGAACTACCTGCTGACCTCCACCCTCAGAGAGGCTGAAGCACCCTGAAGAAACTGGGGTCTTACCTAGTTGCATCAGCTACGGTACACCGGCCTTTCGTCTAGGTAACATAAACAATGAACTACCTGTAACCTGTTAGGTACAAGCACACGATAGCACAGCGCTGGCACCAACAGTTTCACCAACTACGGAGACCAGGTTTTGCAGCGCCAACAAGCATTTTAAAACGTATCTGGTGCCGGACACTGCTGGCACCTTCTCTACAGGAACCGGAGCCACCAGCGCTGCGGACGGGCGGCGGGAACGGCGGCAGGACCGCGGGGGCAAACGCTTCAGCGCGCCCCTGCTCTCCAGCGAACGCGGTAACAAACTCGGGAGGCTTCAGGCGCGCCCCAGCACAGCAGGCGGCCAGGGAGCTGCCGCAGCTCGGCGTTCAGCCGAGCCCCCACCGCCCGGCGGCAGCACACCGAGTGCCGCCTGCTCCCCCGAGCGCGGGGCTCCCCGTCACGGGTTTCCTGGCGCCGGGAGACGGCCCAGGGCCCTGTCCCAGTGCCTCCGAGCGCGTGCCTTACGCGTCCCCCTCCCCAGCAGCAAGCGCTCCTCCCGCTGCCGCCGGGGAAAGCCCTGGGCCGCCCCTCCGCGCCCCCCTCCCCGCACGCCCCTCCCGCACCACCCGCCCGGCTGCGCGGCGGGGAACAGAGCCCGCCGGAACGCGCAGCCCTATGCCGAGGTTCCGCCCGGCGCTCCCGCCTCGGCGCGGGCCCCACGGCGCGTACCTTGGCGGAAAGCGATCAGGCTCCTGCCCCGGGCTCTCCGAAACACGTCCCCCTCCGCCGCCATAGCTCCCGCCCGCCGTGCGGCCGCTGCCGAAAGCCGCCGCCTGGCCCCGGGTCGGCGAAGGGGCGGCACCGCCTCCGCCGGGGGCGGTGCCTGGACGCGGGCGGGGGAGCCCCGCCGGAGGCCCGACAGCGGGCCGCGCTGGCTGCGGCGCGGGGGGAGGTCGGCCTGAGCGAGGCGGTTGGCGAGGAGGGTGGCTGGACAGCTAAGGAGGGAGAGTCTTCCCTGGGCGAGAGGCGGGGGAGTTGTGGGAGGGTGCGGGGTGGCTCCCCGGCGGCGCCATGTTCGGGAGGTGGCCGGGGCTCGTTGGGGCAGGGGGCGGCGCGGCGACATGGCGGCCGCGGGGGGGCCGGGCTGCGGGCTGTGCGGTGTGAGCGCAGCGCCTGGGAGTGGCCCTTGCCCCAAGGGTGCGCAAGCTTTTGAGTGAGTAATAATTTTAAAAGGAATAGATTTCCTTCGTTTTCAACTTTTCCCTAACCTGCGTACTGAAGTAAATCAAGGTCATCTGAAAGCATGGGCAGTTTTCCTCTGTGCCTTGAAGGGACGTTCTCCAGGTCAGATTTACTCTTAGCGGTAATTGCACTCACAAAAGTTAGACATCACCACCAACTGCTCCTTGAAAAAGAAAGGAAAAAAAAAAGTTAAGTGAAAAAAGTGAAGGCGCAGTGTCTCTGCCCCCACCGCCTGCTCTCACTGACCCCAGCCTGGGCGCCTCTGGCCTGGCCCGGCCTTGCCCACGGGCCTTGCCCCTGGCTGCAGGTCATGTGCGTGGTGGGCAGCAACCACAGCCCATGCGGCTTCCATTTTCCTCAGCACCAGGGCTACACAGGTAATAAATATGTGGGTAACACTTGCAAGGCAATGTTGTCTTAATCTCTTTAGTAGTGGAGCCCCTTTTTGTCCTGGCAATACAGGAAGGATAATATGGTGGTAATTTTCTGGTTGAACATCCTGGACACCATTCTGCACTGTGTGACGTGCAGAGTTCTTCGTGCCTCTTTATTCATCTTGTGAAATCTGTAGGGAAGCACTAGATAAGGTTCCTGTTATCAACTAAAATGCATTCCTATGGCTGTATTATTTTTCCATCTGTAAAATGGGGGTATTATTATCCACAAATGAAAACCGTTTCATTCCTGCTTGTAAACTGCTTGATGATCATTAGATGGAAAGCACTAGAGGAAGTCTTTTTTATGAAGTCATTTTTGTCAATTCCTCTCTTTATAAGGCAGCATTTGGTACATTAAGCAAGTAAGTGCATTCTTGACACTCAGGTGCAGCCTATCTAAATATCCTAGCACCATCATAGGAACAGGTAATCACGGTCTAATGCTGGAACCACTCATGCTAGTATCAGAGCAATTGGCTGAATGATCCAAAGAGATTTTTGACCTTTTTTGTTTCTTTTCCATTTTCTTCTCATCTGCTTAATAGGGCTGAGCAGTCATGTACCAGAATATATGACTGCTGCATGACTTCAGCTAAACCCAGGATGAATTTTGCAGTGAAATACCATCAAGATCAGGCCAAAAAGTGTAGTTAAAAGATTACTGTTTTGGCAAGACAGCGTACTGTAGTTTTGTAGCATGAGGACGTGAACTTGTAATCAGCACACCAAAATACCTTTGTCTTAAGCTGTATGTGTTGCGAAAGACAACCATTTTTCTTAAAGTATGAATGTCTGAAAGACTGAATTAGACCTGGCAGAGATGTGGATTCTAAGATCTTCTAGATTTATCTAAATCTCTGTAATTTCACAATTTCCAGGCACGTGTAGGAGGCTGTCTTCTACAAAATTCTGTTGTCAGTACTGTATGTGATCTCCTTTGCAGGATGGGTCACTGATGAGCCTCAGGATGCTCAGCTTTTTCTAAGTGATGAGTATGGTGAGTATGCAGCATGCCAACATTGCCTCCTCTTCAGATGGAATCCTCTGATATTACATCAGCTTGAGTATTGTCTGCTGTAATGAGGATGGCACAAGAAATTTCCATTTTGTAATTTAAACAATTTTCTTGTGGTTTTGCAGCCTCAGTGCAGAAGTGTTTTCATCTGCAGAAATAAAGGAACATTTACATATAAACGTGAGTACTGAGGATGGGGATTGTGTATGCTGGAGGGGGATTTCTGCTCTCTCCTGCTTCCTTTACTCTGACAAAAGTTGAAGTATGCATTTTTGAAGCCAAGATCATGGACCAAATGCTATACAGCTAAACTCATTTTACTGTGACTAAAGAGTTTAAAGTTATTACTGATCTATGTTAGTTTAATTACAGATTTTCATGGACTTATTCCAGATGAGGCCTAGATAAAGCAGCAGAATTTTGTCACAGGACTTGGTTTGTTATACAAAGTGTCATGAATATAATGACACTGAATAAATAATTTACAGTGCCACGTGTTTGGTCTTATTTATAGAGTATAAATTGAGAATAATTTTACTAAAAAGTTAGTGGGAGCATACAGAGGAGAATATACCATTCTGGAAGAACATGCAGTATATTGAAAATAAGATAGATAAAAAGTGAGGAATGGAGGCATTAAAAAGGAAATGCTTATGTAAGGTTTAGCTTAGTAATGACTGTGATTAGAATAGTGTAGATCTGAGTCCAGATCTAATAAGATTTATTCTAGTATGCATTAGATCATGCTGCCAGTCCTTACAGTTAACAACTTTGAAGTTCCGAAAAATGCAGTAGCAGACACTCTACTTTATTTCTTAGTGCAATTTAAAGTACGATTGTATGCGCTTAAAGAGACCTAGATAAAGTACTGATAAAACAAGTAATTCTAAAATTTACTATCTCTGATGAGCAATTCATATAAAGAACAAAATAGTCAAAGCCGTGGTTGAAGGAGGGAATCCTTTATTCTCAGCAAATGAAAAGAAGACAGCAAATGGGAAGAATACAAGAAGTGAAAAGGACAGAACAGGGTTGGTCTAGACAATGGAATTAAAATTAGAAAGCACAGACAGATATGCAGATTTGAAACTAAACCATATACATAGAATAGAATGACTATGCTATCTGGAATTCAGGGAATCCAGTGAAGGTTGGAGATGTAAACAACACACACAGGATTATCAACATCTGTTTCAGTGCGTGCTGATTATATGAGTCCTTGAGGAGAAGAGAGAGTTAGAGAAAATAATGGGAGTTAATAAAACATGATATATAAAAAGGATCACATCATTGTATTTGTTTAGAGACAATACCAACTTATACATGCTGAAAATAAATAATGCATACAATGTATCAGTCTGCTTTCTGAGAATCTCGGCTCCCATAAATCCTGTAACAGGACAGCATTCTAGCAGACAGAACATTTTGGAAGGTTTGGCATATGATACCCATCCCATTTTCCCCAGAACAGCTAATGGATAACATCAGTAAGTTTTGAAAACTTACAGTAGGATCTCATACTAGCCCGCTCTGTCTCCCTTCCATTACTGAGAGTCAAAGACTCCAGTGTGACTATGCCACTATAAATAAATTGAGCAATCTGAGCCTAAAATGTTACAGAATGTGATAAAAATTAAGGTCTGCTCCTTTGACATTCTGTACGAACATAAATTAATTACTACACTAAAGAGTGCTTATCAATGTTAAAAAAAGGTCCTGGTAATGTTTGGCCTTGATGCCAAATGTCTTTCCATTTTCAAAGGGCTCGCAAAACAATATAAAAAAAATACTTAAAATGTTTTGCACAAACCAACTTAAAAAAGATTCGTTGACCAGGACCAATATTTTGTTGCTAGGAAGGGAACAATGATGACATTGATTATTTCCACAGTTAAGAATCCACAATGTAATTGATTTTCATCTGACTCATTTAGTGTGGGCAGGCTCCATTTGTTCAAGAAACCTGTAATATATTCCTTGAATCACTGTAACTACGAAAGATATAAAAGTTGATGTACTGAGTTAAACACACTATTTAACTCACTTTGTTTTGCACACTGAATTGCCATTTTTGACAGAGATACAGGTTCTATCTAGATCTACTGGCCGATTTTGCAAGATGTCTCATTCATTTTGGGTGCTGCCAAATATTCAAGAATGCTACTTTATTCCGGGTGGCTCTGGTTTTGGATTTCCCTATCCTGGTATTTCATTTTCAGGTACCCTGGGTACTTGCACCTTTCACTGAGTAATTGAGACCTGGGCTGCCAGCAAATTCAAAATTACTCCAGTGAATGAGAGCGCTAGACTAGAAGCAATTCTTTGATCTGGTGCATATTTTTGACACATTAGTTTTCTACTCCTGAAGAGCCATGGATGTCTGGGTCATGAGTTGATATTGAAACTGCTAGACACAGAAAAAAACATACAGGAGTCCAGCAGGGCTAGAGCTAGGTGAAAAAATCAAGGCTTTAGTTGAAGTATCTGCTACCAAAATTGTGCAGAAAATTTGTGATTGACTGCCACCTCATCCTGAGCAATCTCAGAACTTTCTAACTAAAATGTTCTCTATATATGTTGAGTTCTGTGTAGGTACATATTCAGAATTATGCCAGTCAGAACTGGACAGCATTTACGTACTATCTAAAGTTTATGATCCCTGCTGCTCACCAAGACCTGCCCAGGCACAAATGGAAGGGACTTAGGCATATAAATAGATTTGAAGAAACTATTCAGTGTGCATGTATATACATATATATGTGTGTATTTTTAGAGTACTACAGGCTTCAGGTATATACTGCTGGACTTGGTCTAAGAAGAAAATCTAGATTTAAGAGCTTTTAAATCACATCTAGATCTAAAATTTGGACTTGTTGGATTTTTCTTATTTTTAAACAAAACTATTTTCCATTAATACACAAGCAAAAGCAGCAGTCTGGCAGAAGCAGCAGTATTTAGTTTATGCATCTGTATGCATAACTCTTGATTCCTTTCTCCTTCTTTGCTGATAAATGACATTTTATTAGAAAAAAATAAACCCCCAGATGATCATTAACCACAGTTGCTATTTCTGCCAAAAAAAAAAATCAAAGAAGCAGCAATCCTTCAAGTATTAAAATTCAATAAACAATCAGAGCACTTAGATGTTTTTTCAGCTAGGCATACAACAAGGACATTCTTGTTTTACTGTTACATTTGTTAACTCAAAATGCATTGCAAATGTACTGGGCAAATCCCTTTGTTTCCGTGCTCAAAGCAGAAAATTATTTTTCAGACTGGAAAAACTAATTTTTACATTACAGGTGACGTGCAAAAAAAATTGGTTTTTTTTGAAAAATGATACTTCCTTTTTCTTCCTTTCTTGTATAAAGAGAATTCATCCTCTTTCATAAAAGGGAAATACTTTTTTTTCCTCACCTAAATTTTAGGAGGCAGTTTTTTTGCAGCTCACTTGTTTAACCAAATATATTTTTAAGAAGCACATATACATCACCATTCTAACAGACTGGACATAAATAAACAAAGACATCAGATTACTCTGAGAAAAAAAGTGTTTACTAAATAACTGTGCAAGCAGAACCCGTCATACTACTTCGCAAAGTTGTAGCTTCTTCTGCAGAGTGAGGTTTGACACCATAGAACTGTCCTCTGTGTAAGTGGAAACTGCAGTTATACATCAGTCAGGCAAGTAAACCCTTTTGTTGCTTGCATTCACGGTCCCAGACTACTAGCAGTGACTCTCGCCTCAAAATACAGCCTTACCAAAATACCATCAGCAGTTGAGAGAATCTTTGCTGCCTTAGAGAATGATTTATGTATGTCCCCTAAAACCTTCATAGAACTCTTCTGCACATTAGTATTCACTCATGTTATGTGCCAGGTTTTGCATGTGAAATAGATCTTAAAATTGACTTTACCATCTGTGATGTCACTCATATAGCAGTCACTGAACTTCCTGAAACAGGATGACTATGAAGGATGCATCTATTTTGCCACAAATTTATATAAAACAAAAGGTTTCAGTAATTAAAGCTGGAGGTGAACAAAGAAGGTACTCCAGGAAAACCACACATTAATTTAAGCATAAATGACCCATTTATTTTTTTTTTACTCAAGTAATGACTGAAGAAAATTAGTTCAGAGACAGATGAAGGATGCTGAATAGGTAATTATTGCTATTACAAACCTCTTAGTTTAATTTGTAGCAAATATGATTTGAAAATTAAATAGTACTTGATTTTTTTATGTTTCAGTGCGGACTCTCTTTCAGCTATGTCTAGCACTTTTGTTTCTCAGAATTTTGAAGACCTTTCCTTTTCCATTAACGATAGTATTAGATAACCAGAAGGATCCATTTTTCAGCAGTATTATCTCAGCAATAAATTAAATTTTCCACTTCTCTCAGGTTCCTGGTCTAAAGATCTGTAGGTGTTTTACAGGCTTTGGGTAAAAAGAGATAAAGATCAAATCTGGACACAGGTGGAGGCACACAGAGGCTGATCTATGAGTGAAGACGTGAAATATACCACAAAACTTCTATTTTCAAAATTAATAATAGATCAGGACAAGACTGCGTGCCCTACAAGGCAAAAATAATCCACCTGTTTGTACTAGCCCTTCACTGTGTTCATGATTAATTTTCTCAGTTTTCTTCCAGTTGTACTTACTCATAACTAAGTCAATGACAGTGAACACTGTGTGTATTCCCATAGTCACGTTCTTCTAATTTTTTGACACCCCAATATTTTTCAAATCTCTGTTACAAATGTGACAGTCTAACATCCAAATATAATAAAGCAGACTTTAATTGACAATAGAAAAGTGGCTTTCCAGCTCTTTGAGTTTCTTCTGCTTTTAAAACAATGGAGAACTCAAATTTTATTGATGGAAATACTGCTTGGGCTTATGGATACATTCCTACACTTGCTGAAGGATGATTACAATATGCCCTTTACAGCAGGCAAAATAAAGAAGTTAACTAAAGTGCCTCTTCTCCAGATGACTTGGAACCATTAAAGATCATTTAGATGTCTGCCAGTTGGTTGCAGGCATGTGCAGTAGAGAATGTGTAGAAGCTATGTGTTCTGTGCAACAGTAGGGTAAGCATGAGAATAGTACTCCATTCAATTCTTAGCAAATATACTTTGTGGCAAATTTACCCAGTGACCTTGCAAAATGACCTGCTACATCTGTTTTTGCGTCAGACACTAGCTTTAAAATCAGATGAAAGTAAGACCCTACTACAATGAAGCCTAGTCAGGCTTGTTCAACAAGCATGGTGGATTCATTGAATGCTGTTGTTCAAGAGTCAGTCTGAGCGGGAAATTTACATAATGCCAGTCCAAAGAAGTAGAAAGACTGAAGGCCATTTGTTTATAGGGATGCATTCAACAAGCAGAGCTATAAAAAACCATGTTTAACCATGGCATATTGACAACACCCATTTGGCAACAGACAGTCTGGCTACAAATCTATGGTCTTGAACTTACGCAGTCGTCTTACTTTATAGACTAAGCTACTGGAATGAATGATAAAACATGAACATCCTAGTAATAGTGAAGCATGATTAACATTTTTGGTGAACACAGTGGGATGGAGTCATCAACAATAACAATTTTTTGAATAATTAAGTGTGCTGAATTTTTCATTAAAAAAGCACAACATTCATACAGTGTAATTATTACAGTGTGAAACATGTTTGAATCAGAACAAGATAACTTTGTCATTGGGTAGGTAAATTCTTAGTGTCAGGAAATGTTCTCCTCCCCAGGTTCTAGGAATTATGTGCCTAACATTCTCTTGCAGCACACAGTACAAGCTACTATTAATAATATATCTATAGCTGAACGTAAGATATGGAGGGAGTATTTAAAATGTTTAATTATTCAGATGAAGGAATGAATTGACTGTGCCTTTTTTGCAGTTCCACAATATTTCTGAACACTAGAAGAGCTCAGCATGCTAGGAAGAATATAGTAAGTGCCTAGGAGGAAATAAAAACTAAAATAAATGGAAACTGAAAACTTTCCTAATAAGTGAAGCTATGGCATACACACTGTATATGCTGTAATTTGGAGTTACATGCATAAATCAAAACTATGATACATTCCTATGTGTTTGGGCTCCTGAATGGAAAGCAATCAGGTAAGGAAAATATGAGCTAAGCATTCCTAGTAGCATGTAGGCTGGTGGTGCTTGCATATTAACAACCTAGCCAAGGCTGTCACGGAGATGGCAAGATTGACGTTTGGTGTTGGTATTTACCAATTAATATCAAGAAAATATAAATTTACTGTCTTTTAATTAAATCTGTAGCACATGCAAATTCACAGTAAGATGGGTGGTTACACATGTGTCTCTTCTCTATAAATCTGTTTTGTGTTAGTATCTTGGTATGAATGGAAAAAGTCTTTTTGGGGAAAAGGTACATCACATTCTGCTGCTTGTAAATGCAGTACAAGGCTTTGATCTTTGGTGTTTAGGCTTCGACTTCCAAGGGGTGTCTCCTTACTCCCACTTTGTTATGAGTTCCATAACTCAAAATGTTTTCAGAGAATGCAGTGACCTTTTGAGTTGCAGATGCCATAGGGATTATACGGTACTCCACTGAAAACCTTGAAGAAAGGCCTTTAATGTGAACAAGTAATCACTGATTGGAGAGCCAGTGGAGTAGATCTAGTGTTGGTGTAGTACTCATACTTATCCTACCACTTCAGTTTTGAAGAGCAAAGTTAAGTCCAAATGATTCACATTTAGGTCTTCTGTGACAACTGTAAGCAAGATGATACTCTTTCTGTCCTTCCTCATATTAATCTGAAGTAGCTTCTTCATCTCTTATTAATGGTTGCTGTTAAGTAAACAAAACAAAAACAACAGAAAGAAACCAGAGACAAGTTCTTATGCTGAGAAGACGAAAGTAGGATTCAGAGTCCAGATTCTTGAATTGATTAGGAAGAGGCACCTGCTCGATATCTTCTGTGAGCTATTTAACCTGCATAGAAGAGCACTGGGTGAGACACACCTCTGTGATCAGTACTTTGTTTCTGGTTGTCATGTTTTCCACTCAGAGTGCAGACTTTTAGGTTCATCCTTCCGAGGCATCTAACTATATGTCCTATAGAGAGAGCTTAAGTATCTGAGTCTGCATTTGAGATTCTTCTCCAAAAGACAGGCATTATGGAAAAACAGTTTAAAGTCAGGCATTTGGAACGGAGTAGCTGGCTTTGGGGAAAAAGCGTATCTATGTATATACTATATATATATACACACACGCACAAAATACATATATAATATTTAAAAAGTGTGACTGATGAATCTGATTCAGTGGTTGAAGATCTTGATGTACTATGCCTATTTGACATACAAAATGTGATGCAATACTGTATCAACAAGCTGCACTTCACTATAATACTTACTTCTGTATATGACAAACTTCTTTTATTCCTGATTCCAAAATGACAGTACCTTTTTGCCTTCATGAGTTCTCAAGCAATTCTAACCTACTCTCATCTGTCACCATACTGTCTGATTATGTCTGCGAAAAGTATAAAAGAATTCTAAATTGGTGAGAATTTGCTGATGCTGAAATTTTGGCAAAATAGCATTCATGATTACACTTCCAACCTTACCTAGATGGAGATTATCACATTCCTTGCTGGAACAGCAAAGGAAAGCAACTATTCTGTTTGCCTTTCTAGAAATCTTCAAGGCTAGTTTGGCTCAACGTCAAACTTAACTGGAAACTAGGTTGATTTACATATTTATTTTCAGGCAAGCTACAGTCAAAGTTTAAATATTGTTAAATATAAAATGTATATCCATATAAACAAGTTATTTGTGCAAGTCAGCGTATTTTCATTCATCTAGCAAGAAGGAGGAGGAACCTGTGCAAAGAATCAGCATAAAGACTGCATAACTTTTGTCTGCCCTAAGCCTTCATTTGAGAATTTATTTGGGACTGAACTATTTGTACAAGGCTAAATTTCTTTCCCAGTACAGGTTTTATAGGACAGTATTGCTAAACAGTAGTAGGGATCCTCTCGCTCTGCATTTTAAGGCATTGAGAAATCTGTACATGGCCTGTTCATGCACTTGATATGCTACAATATTTTAAGTCCATCCACTGTCAATAAGGATAGGAAGCTTGTCTAGGAACAGGCTGGGAAGCCCTAGCCGGAAGAAGCATCAGTTACCTTGTTGTCAGCCGGAAGTAATGATAGCATAAACAGACTCATACTAGAATTTCCAGTCTTTCCTCTTGGCTTCCAAAGCCAGAAGAAATCTGTGTAGTTCTGGTGTTGCACTCTGTTTTTCCCCTTCAGCTCCTCATTGGGCAAACAGGTGCCCTTTATCTTAATGAAAAGAGTAATCAATTTTTTTACTAACAATCAGCAGAGGATACTTGCTTTTAAGGCTTCTGCCAAATTTGCTTAATTGGACTCTGGATGAAAAAAGCTAGAATAAGGCTATGCTAGCAGTCTCAAAGCTCTGATTTTCACACTTTAGCACTAATTTGCTTCTGGATAAACTTTGGTTAATCAGATTTCTGCAACTCAAGCAAATAAAGAGCGAAATTCACCCTGGCTGGAAGGAGCCATGGTCCCGTTTAGATCCATTAGAATTTAATCTACTAATATGCTCGCAGTACTTATACTTTTGAACTATAATCGTTTTGGCAGCATCCAGGTATGTACACAGATAAAGTATTTCAGTAGCAAAAATAATTCAAAATTAAATTTTCAATGAAAACTGTTTTACGCTTAACTCCTAATATACAGAATAACAGATTTATAAACCTTGGAAACTGTCATCTGGTTTCCCCACAACAGTAGTTCTTCCATTTAGTCCCGAGTATACCTTGTTCTGCTTCTGCAGGTGAAAGATTAGCACCTTGTCCATACCCACTTAGACTTTGACTTCTAATGATGTTGCCAGCAAGGACACAAAGTAGTGTAAGGTGCAGTGGCATTCTTGTACAATGCAGCTGTTAAGAATTTGGAAATTTAAAATAGCAGTGGTTACTGTTTGAAACTTACAGTTGAGTAAATATCTTGAAAAAGCTTTTGTGAACCAATGAGATTGCTGTTATTTTTCACACTTTTCCTTTCTTGAAGAATAGAGAATTACAGTATTTCAGGGTTCTTACATGGCCTAGTCTAGCAAGTATTTATCTGATTTCTAGATAAGAAAACCCCAAAAAACCTCATCCTTGTATAAATCCTATGTAAATAGAAAAAGTGCAAGGTAGAAATTAATTTAGAGGACTTTCCGTTTGAGCTTCTGAAAAATAAATCTCACCTGAAAAAACATAGTAATACCATTCTGGGTAAAACCAAGAAGAACTCACATTTATTTATCAGTTAGGTTTTAGTGGAGTTTTTTATCAAGAGAATAATATACCATATGGGTGTAATTTCTGAAAAAAATCGTGCGCCTTATACAGTCTAGACTATGTGAAGAGAGCATTTTGTGGTTTTTGCAAGTAAATTTGTAAAGACCAACAAGACTCAACAGATTTTTAGGACAAAAATCAGAAACTTGTGGTGAGCACCATGATGTGTAGGGGAGGAAGGAGAAGCGTCAGCTGGATCCATGGTCTGTCTTGGCAATTATACTGTGTTCATCACCATAGTATCGGAACACCTTTACCAGCTCTAAGAGTAATCACAGTGAAGGATCTTTAGTTTCTCCTTATGTCCTAGGAGGGATGGCTTTGTTATTATTGTGGAACAGGTAGGTTAAAATAAGGGATTTTACATTGTATTCTTAAAGAGCTGAGATTTGTAATTGTTCTGATATCACCAGGGAATGAACTCCACAGCTGTATGCCAGCTGCAAAGAAAATCTTATCTGTTCATGCTATAGAGATGATGCAGTGAGAAGTAACCTTCATCCTCTTCCGTTGTCAGGACACAGAAAAGTTGCTTAGGATGGATGTAGGCAGGAAGGTAGAAACAAGGATTGTTGAATATGCTGCTGATTCTTATTGGCTTCCCTAGTAATGTGCGCAGCTTCCCTCAGCGTATGTGCTAGAGAGCTGTTCTTATCACTCTGCCAGCAGACCATGCCTCTCTTGGGCTTCAGTGTACTAACGGACATAGAGACCAAAGCTCTGTTTGGATACATTTTGAGCAATATATAGCTGTCTGCACTGGAGCTTAAAAGTGCATTGTATGTGAAAATATCATTTCCTTAAATATGCCTGTATTCTTTCATATACTAGGCATCAGAATGTGGCCCTTTATCTTTGTTATTTTTGTCTTGAACTTTTTCTGTATTTTTTTTCTGTATCCCTTAATGTTAAGATTTTGGTCTTGCTTTTATTATTAATGACACTAGCATTATAAAATGATCCTATTGAACCAAATGGAATTTTATGTCCTGTAAAGAACATCTCAATGAGAACAAACTTATTAAATCTTGATCCTTAGAGTGGAATCTTCACTCCATTGAAGTTAATGGCAATATTCAAGGCCAGGTTGCATGGGGCTTTGAGCAACTTAGTCTGGTGGAAGGTGTCCCTGCCTGTGGCAGGGGGGTTGGAATGAGATGATCTTTAAGGTCCCTTCCAACCCAAACCATTCTATGATTCCTGTTAACACAAATGAGTCAAGACTGTCTTCTGCATACAGCTGTCAGTAAGTAATTAATGATAACCAACAGACCTAATACTAAAAATATCCTTTGTAATGAGATGAAGACTGAACACTGGACCCAGGTTCAGGCTTTGCACAGAGGATCTACTTCTGATCCTGCTGTGCGGGTGTTTTTTTAACTTGAGCTAAACATTACGGCAGAAAGAAGTAAAATAATTGAGTATTATATCTGCTCTTTTCCAATTATGGTCACTTTATGTGTTGAAATACTTGCATTGTTTATGTAGGAAAGCGATCCTATTGTTCAGCCATCTAAATTATCTGTTTCTTCATCATATTATCAAGGCTCACTTCAACTGTTTGAGTTTGTGTAGAAATTACATGCAATTTCCTTTTTAATTTTGTTGTTTTTTATTTTTAAGGAGCAATCATTATATTCACGGGGAGAATTTGTTGTACTGGAAAATCATATTTAAGACTTCAAGGGGTATATAAATTACAAAATTGACTTTAAAGAGGTCAGCTTTCTGTCAGGTGTGTGGGAGTGAATGACAGGCTAATTCCCCCCCACACACGAGAAAATTCTGAGTTGTCCTTTTACCAAGTATTCATTACAACTGGCTCTATATATGTATATATCATATCCAAATTAAACAGAAGTATTCCTTTTGCAGCTTCTTTATGTTTTACTCCAATGTTATTTGCCTATATAAATATACAGATCAAATAATCCGTTCTGAAATCTGTACTCTCAGGTGCCAGCATTTTGTATTAAAAATGTGTTTGACCTTATTGTACTCTGCAGTAATCTCCTATATATGTGTTAGGGAGCAGATATCCTCAATATGTTATTAACATTAGAATATATTTAGCAGGTTAGAGATAATCTGCTGATTTAAGTAAACACTAAGATACCAATAAAAAGATACAACAAAAAGATACCACTAGAATCCGCTGTCAGCATCTTTTTGCACCACTTCTCAAGACTCCCTAATGTGCATTTCACATTACGGTTAAAATCCCTTTATTTGTCCCATTATTTACCCAGCTGTGGGATCACTGCACTTTCACAATAATAAAAAAACTCTAGGCAAATATATGTTACAAAACCACAAGAAAAAAAAAATTATTACCAAAAATGTTCTGCTACATGTTATTTACTTTAAGCATTTACTTTTCAGTTTAGTGTTGACATGATGCAAAGAGCAAGGAGACTGGATTGATGCCTTTTCATTCAAGATAGGTATAACAGAACACTTCGATAAATGTTCTAGATTCCATATATGTAGGTATAACAGAGTTGCACTGTGCTGAGAAATATCAATGACGAATTCTGTTAACATTATCAGAATGCTGTCTAGAAAGAAAACAAAAGAAACCGCATTTACTTTCCATCTTGAGATCTCCATGATTTTTGACCCATCTGTCAGCATACCTGGTTGATAGATTATGTCTTCTCACTGGCTATCATGCTAGAGGACAGGGAAGCAAATCCCCTGGGAGCCAGCTTTAGTACTGCTCTTTACATGGCTGTCAAGTGGAGTCGAGAAGGGAGAGTTGTTACTGTCTTGAAGTGTGGTCTAGAACCTGTGTGTGTATTTGTGCATGTCAACAGTTTTCCAACATACGTGCCTAAATTTAGTCTCTGAATTCATTATTGGGCTTTCAAATACGTGGCCTGGTTTTCAGTACTGACCACTCAGACATCTGGTGATTTCAGTGTTAGCTGATTGTTCAGCATCTCTTGAACAAAATCACCCAATGCAGTTTCAATTTTAAATCAGTGGAAAGACAGTTGTTGAGTTCAGTAGCTACTGAGTTGGCCTGTAGATATTTAACCTTTGGCAACCACATTTGACACTCCCAGCCAGGCATGGCAATCACATAAGTGAATTTGATAGCCACATGAAAACTGCAGTGTCATATAATCAAAAAAGTATCATCACAGAACTCTGATAGACAGACATTATTACTTTCTTTGTACCCCTTATTTCATCTGACTTGTGACTTCGCATTTTAAAACAGTTAACATCCTTTAAAAATGGAACTGTGAGAGAAATTTTCTTCTTCATAAATCTGAAAGTTCCTACATGTATATATTGTTACTATATGTAAGATACAAAATACATTAAGCTTCAGATGGGCATGTTGTGACAATGATATGGAGAGACATCATTAAAGCATATTGTCAGGGAAGCACACTAAAAATGTCTAATGTTCAGTAAGAATGTTTGATTTTGGTTGTCTGACTGCATTTTGGAAGACATGCAAAATACACGGTGGCTAAAATCTTTTGTTAGTGAAGTAAAACTGCAGCTTTACATTTCTGTGAAGAGCAAGTTCTTCACTTTGAGGTTTACAGCACATTTCTGTAGCCTTTGAGGGTTAATAGTGCTAAAGATGACAGACTATAACTGACTCACTAATTTGACTTCCTCCTGTTCTGGCTTCCATCCCTGGGTGTTCCAGGCCTGAAGAATGTGCATTCTAGACTAATGCTTGCCTACCTCTTAATTTCAGTTACTGAGGAGTTTTTAGAAGAGGTATTGGTAAGATCAGCTCCTCAGCAGTTTTAACATATACTGGAGTCAGACAGCATAGGACTGGAAAATTTTCTCTGCTATGTGTCCTCTTCTGTGTCTAAGCACAGCTTCCGTATGCTCAGGCATGGTATACAGCCTATTATACTGACTTTAACCTTGACAATTTTTAATGCTATTTTAGGTCTGTTTCGAAAGGCTTCCTCTCTGCCTTGAAAAGTTGAACTCATGGGAACAAAGGTGGTTGGGTTTTCAGTTGGAATGATACAAAAGCAGTTCAAATTTTTTTGATCCTCTGTAGCCTTTCTTTTCTTTTTTGTTAAGAAGACATAAAGATTTTGTTGGCAAGAGTTTGGAATGATCTGTAGTACCTTCTTTGTGGGTTGCTGTAATCCTCAGACACCTGGCCAGTCATTCCAGATCTAAATTCCATGGCAGTCTGATTTATAACAAGCAGAAACATACCTTGTTCACAGGTACTTGCAATACTGTTACAATTCAAAAGTAACATCATCAGTTTTGCCAAAGAGAGGAACTGACTGGCAGTTTTCCTTGTTCAGAATTGGAGAAATAGCTGTGCAACACACAAACCTGAGGACACATCGCATTTTTCAGCTAAACTGCTGAAAGCTGCTTTAGACATTTTGGCACTTTTTTTCCCTGCTGCTGTATGCTGAAGACATTTGCAGTATACATGTGTGCCCTCTTGTATATTTGCAAGTACTCCATTCATCTTCTACATTTATCTGAATTTTTCTGAATTTCCTTTGAATTAAACTGAAGCTACAAGAACTCTCAGGATTTCATTAAGTCCACTGCAAATGTGAATGCTGTTACTGCCTGCCCCAAGCCCAACACATGCAATTACTACAGTTTTGGTTTTACAAGAAGACTGAAGAGAAAAATATTAGGTGATACAGGTAATTTCCACATTGTAGAATTGCAATAAATTTTCTTGCTCCTCAGTGAGCCATGAAAACAAGACTTTAATTCTTTTTCATTCATGAAGCACCTCCTGGCTCATTAAGATCTCTCAATCTTTGTTATGCCCAAAGTGTATTTTTTTCAGGCTTGGTGACAATAACTAAAAAATGCTTAATGTTTGTAAAATATTCTAGTTAGAGCCGCTATGAATTGATGAAATAATAAGAACAAGCTCATTCTGTCCCAGTCTGTACATACATCTTTTTTAATGAAAAGAGAAAGCTTAGTTTAAAAGATGTGTGCTCACTAATTATAACAGGAGAAGTATATTTAGTGTCAATATGCTGCAGGCTGGGATTTCACACGTTGCTGCACTGATATGATACTAATGATTGCAGTTATTGGGTAAAAGAACAAAACCTGTGTAACTAAAAGGTCTAAAACCAATTGTGTTTTAACCATCCAGTAAGCGTAATACCAAAGGGAAAGCATACTCCTCATAGAGGAACAACAAAACTAAGTAGAAGCAGATGGGGCTGTCTGATGTATGCCAATTCAAGGATTTAGAGGTGTTCAAAACAAACTCCATGTTGTTTCATTCAGGGACATTTACAATATTTGTAAATCATGGGACTGGTTTTAGTATCTATAAAACTCATGTCACTTGTAGTCTCCATGTTAAAGACATTTTGCTTCTTCAACTCATGTCTGCTAAGGAGTTTCTTTCACGTCTCAAGCTACTTTGTTGCTCCACAGCAGACATCTTTTAACATTTAACTGTGCTTTTAAACACTAGTGATTGCAAAAATGCTGCCAGTTGTCCCGGTATAGTAGAATCATCACCTTTGTTGTTTTTCATCTGCAATACTTTTTGTATCTACATCCAAACATCCCATTACAGTATGAAATAACTATCAAGGAAACAGACATTGACTTCTTCATTGCAGTTTCCACATGACATTTCTTATCACAAAAAACCTTTCACATCAATACTGCCTGAGATCAGGCCTGTCTAGCTGATTTTTTGACAGATTTTCACAGCTCTGGAATGTCTATTAATAATAACGATTGAGCTATATGGCATTTCTCAGGAATTAATGACTGGCTAGAAAGCTCCATTGACTGAGCGCTCAGCAAAGGACTATTCTCTTTAGCAGGTAATAAGTCTCTGGGAAATAGACAGAGGTTGCATCAACATTGTTATTATTAACAAAAATTAAATACAGAATTTGGAACATGATAATTGCAATTGCCCTATATATTCTAATTGTTCTATATTCTTCAGATTTATCGCCACCTCAACATTCAGGTTAACTCCTTCATTTTCTCTCCTAATTTCAAACTTTCTTATTTACATAAATAACCCTGCAAGAGTCAGTTCTAAGAGTATATACAATTAAACACAGAATTGAACATGTATAATGCACACATACATATATAGAATATAAGTGTGTATGCGTTTATATAACTCCCACTGACACGCCTATACACTGCTGCAGGATTTACCAGAAAAAAGCACCTATTTTCTAGCTCAAAGTTGAACAAGCAGCATTGCCATTGATCCACGTGTGAAAGTCTCAGTGAAAACAACTAAAAGAAATCAGAGGAAAATATAATAGGAATACTTAATTTTATGTAAGGTCTGTGTCTTAAATAAAGTATTTCACTTAACTAAATGGATACATGCTTGAGTAAAGACGACTGTCTGGGTTCTAGTTGAAACGTTCATCACCTTAGTTGTTTCAGAGGCAAAATACATTCCTTATGGGATAAAACTTCAGAAAAGTAGGTAATTATTACGTACCTTAAAGCAATGTCAAAAAGAGAATTCTTGAAAGTGGAAGGTGATGGTGCTAAACTGGGAAATCTTTCATGTTTCTCAACTTGATAAAGACAACTGAAATAAATTAGAAGTGTATTGACTGGCTTCATTGAGAAAAGCTTTATAAAATCACATAATGACCAAAGAAGTGCCTCAGTATTGTGTGTAATACCAATTTCTCTCAACCATTTTTTTTTGTTTCCATTATTATACTTAATGGTTTTATATTTTGATCATGCAGGTGTTCTTACAACTACATGCTATGAAGCCGTTAAAACACACTGCTGCAGGTCTAGTAAAAATGGTTCGTGCCCTTGTCTAGAACAACTCTAGGTTGTTATTAGAATTCTAAAACATTTTACAGCTAAAATAACGTCACTGCTAATACGAGTAATGGGCACAGAGAGCGTAACAACTAGGGTAACTTATGATTAATTAGGGTAACATCATTTGTGAGTTCTGGGTTCTATGGGTCTGATCCAAAGTCTTATGGTACCACAGTAAACATTTTTTTTCAAGGAGCTTTAACAATCCTCCTGTTTTCCCCAGTTCTAGGCTCTCATTCCAAGCTCATGCCACTTAGGGTCAGATTCTGATCACATGGACCTGAATCCCGCAAATGTTAGATTCTAGCTTAAATCCTTTGAGCTTTTTTTGCTATAGGGAAGTTCTTAAAGAAAACCCTAGGAACTCGGCGAAACAAGAAACTTGTACCATATTTAGTCAGGATTAATAGCCCATAAAGTAAATCATTTTTTGATGTTATTATTTCTGCACATGTATAGCACTAATCATGCAAAATATTTAAGCAGCTTTTTAGCAGTCAGATCAACAAGGAAACTTGCATAATTTTAAGCACCTGACAGGACTGCACCTTAAATGTCTCTAGATGCAATAATAAGTATGGAACACATTCATTTTCTGCAGTATTTTCAGCACAAACTGCATCACAAAGTGTTAAATAATAAATAATAGCAGAGAGAAGTATACACAAGGGAGGAATGATATGATTTCAGAGGAGACTTGAAAGGGGATGTTGATGAGGTGGAGGTTTTAGGAATTAAATATTAAAAACCGAAAAGGCTGTTTTTGGCTGAGACTGATTGTTTTTTCTCTGCTGAGAAATAAAGGGGCTTTCTAACCTACCTCCTGGACAAGGATGCAAGGCTTACTGTCAAATTGTTCAGTGGAATCATCACTGTACTTAGAGTCTATTTTTAAGAGAAGGCAAAGGATCGCAATTAGCTAACTACAGCCCTCTCCGATTCCAAACGTCTGCTTTGTCCTCTGCTTCACCTTTCTGTTTATTTACTGCTTAACAACTCCACATGGAGTTGGCCGAAGTTCCCGAAGTGCGGCAGCAATATAGCCCCCTCGCAAGAGCGGGTGGGAGAGGAGCGGTAAGGTGCCGTTGCAGAGCCCCAGCACACCAGCCCCTCTTCCCCAGGGACAACAGTAGCCCGGAAGGCTGCAGCGAGGCTATCGCAGCCATGCCCCCGCAGAAAAGGGAAGCTGCTTTAAGCACCAGCCCACACTGTTAAATCACGCCATAATGGGCTTATTTCCTACATTTGGTGGCAGCATAGTATTCAGGATAACATTATCGCTACTTGTGCAGGTTACTACCAAACCAAAAGACGAGAGAGTTAAATTCGAGATGGAGAGTGAATCGCGAAAAAGTCTTTCCCAGAGTCGGTTCTCTGTTTGGGGCAAGTTATTTTAATTCTGTGCCTCGCAAGCAACCCGCAGCCTCACTGTGTACTCTGGAGCCAGCCTGACTGACATTATAACAAGATTATTAAATAAACGATGTGCAGGGTAGGCTCGCGTTCAGCAGACATAGCCGTAGCCCCGCGCCGAAGCATGCAGCACAAGTAACACCGTACCTGTGCGCCGCGCGCCGGAGGGAGGGGGGGCAGGGCCCGCTCACGCCCACGGGTCAGCGGAGGAGCGGCCCCATGGACACCGCTCCGCCGGGAGGACCTGCCTTCGCCTCACAGGTAGGTGAATCTCCGGAGTGTACCGGCCTGTGAGGAGAGCAGTCACCGGGAGAAGGAGCGCTCTGCTTCCCGGGAGAGCGGCGCTGTGCTTTCCTCCCTCGGGGCTGCCGCCGGCTCCCCCGAGGCGCCCTCCTCGGCCTGGACCCGCAGGTGGCCGCGTGGGCTCGAGGCCGCCCGGCGCCCCCGCTTCGTCTCCCCCGCCCTGGCCATTACCCGCCTTAGCGCGGCGGGGAGGGGACGAGGAGGCGCTCCCGCGCTTTTGGAGACGCACCTGTGAGGAGCGCCTGCCTGGGCGGGAAGTCTCTTATGTAAGGCGGGGAGCGGGGCCGGCCTCGCGGCAGGGCTCACTGGAGTGAGGTGGGGGCCGGCTCCACGGCGGGGCTGGGGGGGGGGGNTAAGGCGGGGAGCGGGGCCGGCCTCGCGGCAGGGCTCACTGGAGTGAGGTGGGGGCCGGCTCCACGGCGGGGCTGGTGGGGGGGGAGGCCCCACAGATGGGCTGCTTAGGAAGGGGAGGCCGCCAGCCCGTCAGAAGCGCTGCTGGGGGCGCTCCGCAGAGGGGTGCCCGGGGAGGGGCACAGGGAGGCCGGTGGGCGGCCCGGGGGCTCTGGCGCGCAGCCTCCCGCGGGCGCCTCGGAGGACGGGCTGGGCTCGCCGGGCTGCCTCGCCCTCGCTCTCACCCGCACGCTGACCGCCGACGCGCGTTTCCCCTTTGGCGGCAGCCTTTCCCCGCCGGCTGGATGCCGCGGAGGGTCCGTCCAGCCTCCCACGCTCTGCCCTGGCAGCCGTCGCCTCACGCGGGCTCGCCCGGCTCCGGGCGGGGCTCGGCGGGCGCCGTGGCCGGCTGAGGGAGTTGTGCGAGAGACCGCGCCGTGCTCCGCGGGGGAGCGGAAGGTGGGTGCCCCCGGCGCCTGCACGCTGGCACCAGGCGGCGCGGGGAGGCTCCTCACTCGCCCTCTCTCCTCCTTCCCGCCCCTGCAGCGCCCTCGCCTCAGCCCTCCTGCCTCGTGGCCCCCTCCACGCCCCTCTCGCCAGCCCCTTCTCCCCAGCCCGCCGCGCAGCGCGGTGCCCCGCACTCCCGCCGCCACCTCCACCGCTCGGTACTCCTCCTCCTCCTCCTCCTCCTCCTCCCCCTCCTCCCGCGCGCTCCCTCTCCCGCGCACTCCACAAGTGCCGCGCGCCTGCTCCCCCGGCGCGGAGCGGCGACGGGCTGCGGACACTGCCCGGGGGGCGGCGGCCCCCGCCCGGCCAGGCCCGGCCCGCGCGGGGCTGTCCGTGGTGCTGAAGGCGAGCGCGGGCTGAGCGGACGCCCGGCCCCTGACGGAGCCCCTTTATGTTCAGCTCCTGGCGCAGCGCAGCATCCAGCAGCTCGAGCGGCGGCGGCGGCGGCAGCATCATCGCTGAGCCGGGGCTGGGAGGCAGAATGGAAGGCTTTGTTCGGCTGCTCTTCGGCTACTTGGTGGCAGACCTCCTCACGCTGGTGTGTCGGGCTCAGGAGAAAGCCGGCCAGCAGCTGGGGAGCTTCGTAGTGCTCTCAGGAGGAAACCACTCCAGCCTTGGGGAACAGCTAGACCCCTCTGAGCCACCCCCCACCCCGGACTTCTGCAGGGGCTACTTTGATGTGATGGGGCAGTGGGACCCCCCCTTTAACTGCAGCTCGGGGGAGTTCATCTTCTGCTGCGGCACTTGTGGCTTCAGGTTTTGCTGCAAGTTCAAGAAGACAAGGCTGGATCAAAGCACCTGCACAAACTATGAGACGCCGTTGTGGATGAACACTGGGAAGCCTCCTTCCCGCATAGATGACCCTCTGCACGACCCTACCAGGGATAAAACCAACCTCATTGTCTACATCATCTGTGGGGTTGTGGCAGTCATGGTGCTGGTGGGGATTTTCACCAAACTAGGGCTGGAGAAGGCACACAGACCCCAGCGGGAGCACATGTCCAGGTAAGGCTGAGTGCCAGGCAGCAGGATCCCTTTACCTCCTACCTACCCCCCCGACCCCGAAAGAGGAGAGAGGAGCCCATGGGTTCCTGCTAAACAAACAACTCCTGCCAGGCAGGCTGCGTTCCCCTGCAAGGCAACCAAGAGAGACCAAGTCTGGAGAGCAGAGCTCCTGTGGTTCCCCAAGCACAGGTTATCAAAGTACATGCATACTGAAGAAGACTAGAAATAATTGTGGAGTCTGCACAGACAGTAGTCCATTTTTATCTGCAGTGTCTGACCCTCTCCCCAACAAGATCCAGCAAGTGTTCCCGGATACACTGTGCATGAATAGGAAAACAAAAAAATCCTGAAACCAGCAACAATGAATTATAGAAAGCTTGATGGGTTCCCTCTTCCAACTGTTTCAAAGCTTGGAAAATGTTTTTACTTCTCAACAGAAGGATATAAACAAATGTCATTTCACCCTCCCTCTCCAGCTGCAAAATCGTTTTGGCAGGACCTTCCCTACTCCCCCAACCCTTGCAAGTGTGTGAGCTATTTGTAAAATTTCTAAGCTGTGAAAATGAGCCAGAGTGGAAGGGTAGAGGGAGACACAAGAAAGAAAAGAAATCGTGGAATTTCTTAACATTTTCTCAGTTACTGTTGAGAGGTAAAAAATGTAATATGAAAGTCTTGTCTCATCCATGTATGCGTGTGTTACACTCCGTATCCACAGTGTAATAGCTGAGTTGTATCAAAGAGGACCTCCCCCACCTAGAGTTATGCATGCTGTGTACTGTCTACTCCAGATACTGGCTGCCTAGTGGTGGATAAGCAGGTGGGCAACTCAGGACAGAGCCCAATAGCTTTAACAACATATTCCAAATCCAAATTGTCACAGCAGTTCAAAATCAAGGCATAACACATTTGTCAAGTTTGCAGTCTGTCTGATTCTTTATGCTAATCCCAGGCACATGAAAGTAAAGCAGATGGGGGAAAGGCATTAAAAAAGGAAAACAGATCCATTAAAGAGTCTAAATAGATTCCAGCATATTGGGCAACTTTAGTGATGAAATGCAATTAAAAGGATACCTTCTACTGGACGTGCAGTGTGACAGAAAGCTTCCTCTCAGCCTGACTGGTAATGGTGTAGTTCACAGTCTTTAAAGCTTAGATGAAGAGTCATCCTTTGAAAGATCATCCAAGAGAACAAGTTAGCACCTAGAGCCTTATTTTTTACTGAAGTTTCTGCATGACTTTTTGATTAACTGCTTATCCTGAAATGAACAGAGAAAGTCACAAAAATACTCCTGCAAATGTATCACCAGTTCAGTAGCAATTATTTGCTATTTATAAACTGGCTGATGTGGATATGCTTTTACTACTGAGAAACAAAGCACATTGCAGAAATTTTAGTCAACGTTGTGTGATTGATACTTCTGCAAAGATAGTTTTTGTGGAGCAAGGTATAATCTTTAGACTTTTCGAATATTCTCAACTACTAAATGGAGAAAAAGAATATACGAGTCCCAGTTTATTTTTTAAATCTTGCTCTTAAGCTACAGAGCTTGTTTGGAAAAAGCTCTTCCTTGCTTCAGCCTCTTTTTGTAGTGTCTTCACGCAGGCAAAAAGGCAGGGCTTGTAACAGTTACAAAAACCAGGACAGAGTGAAGTTGTAGCCATCTCTCCTTATGTATGGCTTAAATAGGTCTTATTTCTATTAGTAGAAATATTTGCTATCTAAAGTACAAGTGTGAAGTATTCTGAAAGGATAGCCTGTTTTAGTTTATGGAAACAGAATTATAGGGGATTGGAAAATCATTCTGAGATCCTTCAGTCATGTATGCATAAAGATTAGGTTTCTGAAGTGGTTCTTAGAAAAGGTCGTCTGTTAGCCTGATTGCTTAACAGTGTCTGAGATCTTGTGCTTTTCTTGCCATTAAAATGCTCAAGTCAGGATTATATAGAAACTTGGAAAGTCATGATCACATGGAAAAACAGTCACCCACTCAGTACACATAATAGCTAGTAGTCATGTTCTGAAAAAGCAGTGCTATAGCACTTTTTTTTTTCTTAAGGAAAAGTTCTCACACTCGTATTACAGCTGTGGGGTGAGCTTACGATTAATTTGAAAGGGAATTAGATTTGTAAATCCCTTCAACAATCTAAAAGTCTGTTCATTGAATGAAGAATTGAAGTAACCTCTTTGCCTTTGGATGTGTGTTTAACTAAAACAGTCCATCCTAGCTCATTTCACACTACTAATGTTCTGAAAAAGAGGCTGCAATGGTTAAGAAGTACAACATTTATCTGTTTAAACAGTTAATAGTACCAACAATTAAAATAATATGTAGCCTATATTCATATTCACCTTCTTTTAGAACACTAATCACTACAATATAAAAAAAAACCAAAAAAGAACACTTCTTACTTTTTTTTTTCTGTACCGAACCTTATTAATAAGCAGAAGTATAATGCATTGAGAGTGTTCAGTAGGCCAAACCAAAAGTGCTAAGTGTTACTCCATTTTGGTTGGCAGCAAGAAACACATGGAGGCTGATTTTTCATCTATTTCCCTAGCTAAGATTGCGTCCTTTCCCTTCCCTAGCCAACAGCTACGTGGAACACTCAACTCCTCTTCATTCCTATGAAGAAATTCATCTATGGAAGGGATGGTACTGCTTATCAAAAAAGACAATGCATAATGTGAACTGATCTTTTTTATGAGGGCTGATTTTTTAAAAATGTGAACAGAATACCACTGGTGTAAATGATGTATTTCCATATTTGATTTACCAAAAATATGAACAGAGACCTGACACACGGGAATAAGAACACTGACTTATAAATAGGAAGCAAAACTGTGCCACACTTATTAATTCCTTACATTATTTTGTCTTGCAGTCAGTGGATCTGCTGTTGAAGTGAGGCACTGGTGTGTGTAAATGTGGCACAATGTTAATAAAGGAAACTTCACAGGCTTAGTGAGTGTAGTTTCTATACACTCGCCTTTCATTACTTTTTGTTTATTGCTATACCAACACAAACCAAGAACACTCCATTAATTTCAGTGAATTTTCCTGAAATACTTGCCAATGAAAAGGCATCAGAGAAATGTATTTCATGAAAACAATCCATAGAAAAAAATCTCTAATGGGCAAGTCCTTTTAGGAAGAAAGAGTCAAAATTTGTCCTCTTTTAAAGAGAGCTTGTTACTTCCTTTTGTTTTGCGAAAAAAGGCCAAGTGTGGCACTGTTGACATTTTCTTTCTTGTTACATCAGTGCTTTTCAGTAAAACACTCTTACTGTTGGCATGGAACTGTAAATCCCGAAGATGAAAATGGAGAGGGGAGTACAGTATTAACTCTACATGACGTATTTTGCTTTAGACACCATATGATAATGTTTTGTTTACATCATTCTTCTCATTTTTAAATTTGTTACTTGACATTAAAAGGAGATAAATATTCCCTTCAGCTACAGTGTCCAAGAACTGAGCAGTAATAGTAGTATCCAAACCGAGTAACTCTTCCTTTACCCTCCTGCTTTCTAAGAGAATAAGGGAATAAGATGGTGTATGTTATCAGGTATAGCAAACGGAATGAATGTGATGGTATTGTGCCCAAAAGGAAACAGAATTGGTCTGCCTCCTGAAGCAGACGTAGAAGCTCTGCTAGGCATACGAGGGCAGCATTTTCTTGCTGCTTAAGACTATATCAATGGGACTTCCAGGCTCCATCAGGTAAAGTGGAGAATCTTCTCTTGAAAATGAGTGGAAACGGGAAAAGCTTCACTTCTGTTTCATGGAGGAGATTCTTCTGTAAATAAAACCGTACCTTTGTCTTCTTTCCTAATCCTTGTGGAGAATGTGCAAACAGAATCACAGAATGGTAGGAGTTGGAAGCGCCCTCTGGAGATCTTCTAGTCCAACCCCCCTGCTAAAGCAGGTGCCCCTAGAGCGAACAAACCAAGAACTGAAAGAACAATATCTACAATCATGCTCGTACACTATAGCTCCTGGTTTTTTGAAGCAGTGCTTCTGACAGTATGTTAGCAGCCTTCCAAATATTGTGAACCATCTGAGGTCTTTTTTCTTCCTTCACAATGAGCTGGGCTTGCGAGTTAAGTCTTTTGTTGGTCACTCAAAAGGCATGTACCTGGGGCCAAAAATAGTCTTACTTGCCAAAATCCTGAATCCTACGTGTGAAATTATTTCCCTTATGAGCTTTGACCCAGTTTTGGAGGCAAAATATGACAAGTGACCTTTCAGGAAGTAACCTGTGTTTCAGCTTCTTCAGCTAGTACCCATAAGGGAAATGCCCGGCTCCATGTACTTTATAACACCCAAAAATAGTATTACATATCCAAAATGTAAAATCTTAGGGCAAGAGAAATGCTGAAGTTTTGTGATACTTGGGTAGTTCTGGGCCATTACTTCCTGTGTAGGGAACATTTCTCCACTTTCGTAATACTGCAATCAATATCAACACACAGGACCTAATGATATTGCTACATGATTAGGAGGTGATCTTGTACTTTGCATTTCCTTAAAAAAATCTCTCAATATAGCAAATGTGTAGATAAAGACTCTCTATGTATATGTAATTTTTCAATGGGACCCACTCTAACAGTTTCTTCAGATAAGGAGCAAAATCTACATAATGATATTCAGGTGACACAAATGCATGAAGGTATTATAACAGTGTGTTAGCTTATGCGGAATTTTTCGAAGCAAAAACATCTATTCAAAGATTTTGTCACATACTGGGGCACAAACCTCCCTTTATCAATTTCATTATATGGGCAAATCCCTAAAAGAACAAAATGCAGGTACAGCATTTCCTTTGTACTTCAGTGATACAAGCTGCTACACATTTTTAACTCTCCCTGACATCAGTGGAAGATAAGAACAAGTTCTTTGTTATATGAGCTATTGTTCCCTGAGAAGACTGTACAACTTTGGATAATACAGTATAAACATAGGTGCTGTTAAAAATAGAACTTGTGAGTAGCTCTTTTTTTCTTAATATAGTGGGAGTTGGACAGCTAATTCCTTAAAACCCCTTTTAAAAAAAGCCACCCTAAAATGGTAGAAAACTTAGTTGGCATTTTCACTAACTACTGCCAGGCAGGCAGTAGTTAATCTGCTATCATATGGGGTGTTATTTAAAGTCTACAGTGAACAATACGTACCATTAGATTAAGGGCAATGAGGAAAGCATTTCTGAAAACCCACTCTCATGAAGTTGGGAAATATTAATCGCTATATTATGAGATCTCTCAGTTTTAACTCTCACACAGAAGTTAGAAACTCTCTTTTGCTTTTCTTCCCTTCCTGGAAATGCGTCCACCTGCTTCTGGAATTAGAATTAATATTGATGTCAATAATTTCCTTTGTATATAGACATATTTGCATAAATTGACTAGATATTCATGGTTTTCATCCCTACTTACTTTAGACTATATTTTGCAATACAATTCTTTCCTTCTGCATAATTTTCTACATACCTTTGTGAGATCTCTTCTACTGAATTTTTATTATTCTGCTAAGTAGGCCAGCTCTGCTATTTCTGCTGTATAAGCATTGCTTCAAATGGGAGCATTGCTCTGATACCATTAATCATTTGGTTACTGTCTTCTGACCTTTTACAGTATCAACGGAGTATTCTGGAACATGTTGATCACAACTGTAACTAATATTTTAATAACATAATGCTAGCTATAAACACAATGAAACATCAGTATTGTTCAGCTGTGTACCAAAGCAATGTTCCTGCAATCTGAAAGCAAGATCCAGCTCAGGATTCCTCTCTGTCTGTAACTTACATGAAGCTACTTTTTAATATTTAGATAGACAGTGCTTCTTGATCAAGAAATCATCATGTCACAGAAGTACAGTGGAGGAGCTAGATGGCACTTGCCATGGGTTTCACCAGTGAATGTACTTATTTTTGTTTATTTATTAGTTTATAAACTAGTCTTTCTTGATGCAGTATCTGGGACACTGTATATAATTTTGCAGAAAATTAAACTAAACTGGGCACATTGCCCAGAAAATGCATCTATTCCCTTAAAAAAATAGCTCAAGAGGTATAAAAATTAAAAACAGTAAAAAGAAAAGGAGGCAAATAACGGTCAGTGATGCATTGACCTGAATAGAAAAGACTTGCACTGAGTCCTGAAGTCACTGGTAACACATACCATAACTTTCCTTTGCCTAAGGCAACAGCTTCTGCAGGTGGGCCAATTATTTTGTATGGCACAGTAGTTCAGCATGGAGCTATATGGCACATACCTAAGGGCTAATCCTGCTCCTACAGAAGTCAATTGCAAAACTCCATAGCCTAGAATCACAGATAAAGGTAGATGTTGCCATGCTGAGAGTTTCAGAGCTTAAAGCCTAGTCACTAACTCTGGATCCACAGGGCTGAGACAGTTGTGTGTGCTTATCTTTTTGCCTAAGAATGGACCTACACTCAGCAGGACACTCGGCAGTGAAACTGGTCCTTAGAAAATACATGAGATGAATCTGTCTGTCTTTCAGATATAGTCAATGCCTGCAGCTCTGCAGAAAAAGTCCACGAGTATCAGGTTGGGCCTGGCCTAACTGTTAGGAATTCTGCTTCCATAAATCTTTAATCCTGCTTCTGAACTGGCTTCAAAGCAGCAAGGAGTGTTCCTATGCAAGCTTTGCTCCATCTTATTGATTAGAACACTCAGAGAAGTTAGAAAAGATATTTTTGATCTCCCCTTCTGGATGGGAAAAGCTTAAATCCCTGATCATGAAGAGTGCTATGCCTACTGGATTTCCATGTGAAAAACATGCGACCTTTCAACTTTGGTGACATTTTTGAATTAAAATTGCCAAGAACGCTGTGTTGTGTGGCACTCTGTGCAAATACATGTGTGAGAATTTGCTTTGACAGGCCCTGCTGGTAATCTAGTTGTGAAGATAACTAGTTTGTGAAAGCTATAGACAGGGGCTAGGTGCTGAGGTGCTCAGCTTAACAAAGATGGCAATGTTACTGAGCATATGCAATGGCAGAACTCTGCAAGTCTCAACAAGCTTAAATTATGTTCCTACAAAGCCAAGACAGCTAAGAACTTAATGTGTTTCTGTGTATTACTGCTAGCACACTGTCTAAGACAACCTAAAAAGAGCCTTAGGTGCAAAGTCTCACAACAAATCTGATTCCCTGATTTTGCTGTGAATGGAGCTGGTTTCTCCGGCAGACATCGTTACAGACTGCATCTCAAACTAAAAAAATCTTGGAATATGTTGGTAATGCCTTACAGATTTGTCAGGTTCATTCTGGTTTTGTTTGGTTTTCAGGGCTCTTGCTGATGTCATGCGACCCCAAGGTCCTTGTACAACAGATCATATGGAAAGAGATTTAAGCATTGTAGTACATGTTCAACATTATGAAAACATGGAGACAAGACCTCCTCCAAATAATTTACGTAAGTTGCATTATAACTTTATCGATATCTGGAATGCTGGTACTAAAATGAGCATTATGAAACAAATATTGCTGGATGTCAAATGAGGATAGACAGTACATGGGTTCTTGCAAATCAGAAATATTCTTTATTTCAGAACTAGAAATATTTAGGATTTCCTAGTGCAAATAGTACAACACTAAAAGAAAGCCATTTTGAATAGAAAAATTAGATATTATATTTGTTTTTAATTGGTTGTCTTGGTTGACTGATACTGGTTTTGTATCTTTGTCTCCTTCTACGTGGTGTTCTTGTGCAGCTCATCAAGCTATACCCTATTCTATGTTTTGTTGTACCAAAATACAGTTAAGCTTACAGCAAGATTTAACAAGATGTTTCATAGGGCTGTAACATCCAACAAGAAAGTGGTCTCATCAGGCTGTTATATCATCTCCACTAGTAACATCGGTAAATACTTTCCTAAAGAGCATCAAGTTGTATGTGGTTTTCACTTTGTGATTTTTTTTTCTCTCTACGGGAAAGGTGAGAGGAAGATTATTATTGTAAGTTTTAAATAATACTTTTATTCTGTATCTGTTTATTATGTGTTTATGTTATTGCAGGCAAGGAAAAAGTGCACCTTGGAGCTTTAGAGAAAATAGGGTGACTTTCCAAGTGGCTCTGAAGCCCTAGGCAACTTATTTCTCAGTCTTGTATTAGACCACAGGACAGATATTTCTCATGCTTAGATACATTTTCCTTTTGTGATGAACAGCTGCACTGCAATTTTAATTTGTATATATATTTATGTATTTTATATTAATCCATATCTTAAATATACATAAAATATATATACATGCATACAAATTATAGATAAAATATTTACAAATTCAAGTTCAGTATGTTTATAAAAGAAAAGGTCATTCAGGAAGGTTTACATTGTTAGGCAGTGGATGGCTTTATTCTGCGCTGCAGGTCGATGTAGATGTGCGTTTTACTGCAAATAAATATACTTTTACTGCATTGGTATTTGGGTTTTGAAACATTTAATGTATATGCACTAGTCTTTTCCTTATCTTTCTGTAACTGTAAAAAGCAGAAAATTTGCTTATATTGGGACAAAGAACGAGTTTTATTTGGACTGTGCTGTGCGGTTATTGTGAGATTTTACTTCATTCTTTTGGGGAAAGGGTGTAAAAACAATGGGAGAGAGAGCAGATTCATATGCTGCTACTTGTTTTGTGGTAGAGGCTGACTGTGATTTCTTATGCGCATGGTTACAGAGTAATAGGAGAGAATTAAAGCTGTGACCTCTAAAAAGATACCACATACAGCGAAGTGTGACATCTAATCTGTCTGCACTGCTCTCCTACAAAGTACTTCCACCTGGGCCTGTACAGTTCTACACTGCAGAGAGGGAAGTACACACATACTGCAGCATTACATCCCTAATTGTATAAAAACACCACTTCTGGAGCGGAACTTATGCTTCTCTCCCAAAGGCGCTCTAGCCCTCTGGAGCAGAGGTGGAGAAGTCTGAAGGTTTAAGGAGAATGGGAATATGCACTATAATTATATTCTCTCTTTGCGCTGTGTATTATCTCTGCTGACCTCTGATCCTTCCTGTGACCATGTTTTTAAGAAGAAAGATGCCAAATGGTAATGAAGTTAGGGTACATTCATTAATTTCTCTCATATATGAAATATTTCTAGAGAATCTCAGTTAATAAAGGAGCCAGAAAGTAAAGAGATTCTTACTGCATCGATTGTATCTAGATTTCTGTAATCATTACACTGAGATATCTTGCTTAAAGCTCTTTATATACTACAGTATACGACATAACACAGCAGGTCTTTAAACTCATTGTTTCTTGGATTAGAATTCAGATTTAAGCCTTGCTTCTATAAACTCTTGCATCTAAATGCCACTCAGAGCACCACGGTTACTGCATAAAGGAAGAAAAAAAGATACATTTAATAGTACCTTAGGATCTTGTCTTATCATAACAACTCTATCTCAGAATTTGGCCCTTGGGCAGAGATAGAAGAACTGTATGTGAAACAGCTCTTGCACCACTGCAATTTACAGCATAGAAGCACTATTGCTACTTTGAAACTATCTTAATCCATGGGGTAATGAATGGGGACAGTCCCAAGTCTGCTTCACACGCAGCTCAGGCATTCTTGCTACAGATGGAAACCTCAGATGCAAGCAGCTATGATGGTAACTGTTTCAGTCTTTAATCAACTTTATAGATTAAGTCAATCATTTTAGATTGTTCAATGCAGACCTTCAAGTGGTGAAATTACTCAAGGCATTCTATAAGCAGTGTTACATACCTATACTTCATAGCAAGTAGATCATTATTCTGTATTTGTTGCCATTATATTCCCTCAGGAACTCATCTAAACATGACTAAATGACCTACTAGAATTAGCCAGAACATCACAAATTATTAAAGTCTGTTGAGAGCACATGCATTTATGGTGCAGAAAAAAATCTTTCTAACGGAAAATTATTAAGATAAATTTTCCAAGTTCAGTACCTCAGCAATTTGAAATTTTATACTGGAGTTCTGAAACACTGTAAGAGTGGATATTACCTGCAGAAACTTTGGCAGTGCAGCATTACCTACTACTAGTGCTGGAAAACTCACAGGCTTTTTTTTGGGTATTTTTACAAGCAAATAAACTAGAGTGAATTACAGCTTTTGTAGAAATTCTATTCCAGATCTTTACTTATACAGAGAAAATGAAACGGTACAAAATTATAGCATCAGACACTTTTAAATGCATTTTTAAAGTTTTCTAAGTTACCACTTTCTATCTACTAGCCATCTCAAAATGAGACGTAAAAATTTGAGACTGATGTGCTTTTCACATTGGTCCATAGATATGAAGAGAGCAGGAGGAATTTCTTAGGCATTATGTATCCCTTCCTTATTGTGTCTTTCAGGATACTGAAGACCAACTATTGAAGGCCAAACATTATTTAAAATGTTCTAATTTGAATGTTCATTTGCTCCTTCTGCCCTCTTGAAAACACTTTGCTGCTACTGCCAGCCCATTCTGAGAGTGTTTTATGAAGGGAAGCTCTGTCAAAATGACAAACTTCACATGATCTCTGACACTGAAAATGAGTGGTTTTTTGTTTCTGGACTGCTTGTTACCAGAGGGCAAAGATTTTCTAATTCGCCTGCAGCTAGCACAGCTATTTGCCAAAACTAGCAGTCCAAGGGAAGGCCAAAAGTAAAAGATCTCTTTTCAGCATCTTGCAGTTTACTCAGTTTCTTGTCCCTTCTGTTCTGATATTCAGAAAAGAACAGCCATATTGGAGGTTCTGGAAAAATACAGTTTTTTTCTTTGCCCATGTGGCTCCAGACAACATAGATGCTTTTTAGTAAAAGCTATTTTATCCTTAGTGATTGTTAGTTGTCATAATTTTCTTCCAGTACTGTGCTTTACTTAGGATTACTTTTCCGTTATTTGCCTTCATTCATACATATTAGAATTCAGTGGTGCTTTGTAAAAAAGCAGCAGGTATCTACCAAGAATCATAGCATTCAAGTTTTCTAACTTGAAAACTTGAACAGAATGTTAAATAAAATGAAATGAAAAAAAAAGGAGGACATTTTAAAGTTATATTAAAAACATAAACCCAAACCCAAACCTTCCTGCAAAATTTAAGTTGTTTTGCTCATCTCTGACTTTCATGAAATCTTAAGGAAGCAGCAGCATTAAACATGTTCTTTTTTTTTCTTTCTACTTATTGTGTTAGAAGTAAGCAATTTATTTAACTTGTTGGGATTATAACACTGGTGCAGTGGGAGTTAGGAGGCTTTGTAGCTACATCCTTATTTCTGAAACGTGATCATTGCTATTATTTCTAATTCATAATCTACGACAGCAGAGTGAAACAAGTACTTAAGTTAGCGCTGCCTATACCCACTTCTCTTAATGATCAGTAAAAGCTCCGTTACTCTCTCCTCAATAATAACTAGCCTTGCGCTAGTATATTTGAAGCATTTATGTGGACTCCCAAGATAACGGTGACTTTAAAGGGAAGCCAGTTCTAGATTATGGAGCTTTTAAGATGAAAAATGCTAGCTTTTAGTTAAGTTTGACAAGTATGGATTATTTCATCACTTTGAATTTAACATTAAAAAAAAGAAGTGAATTGTAAACACACCACTCCAAAAAGGAAGCATTGCACTGTATCAGATGGCCAATTTTAATACTGGCCAAGGATCTGCAGCACGTGTGATTAAAATGACTTTTTCTTTTCCTAAATATACGCAAGGGAATAATGTGTTTGCTGCTGCATTTGATCGTCAGTTGTCCTGGATACTTACTGACTACAAATGCTAATGCCAAAAACGAAGCTAAGACCTATCTGTAACTGGTACCTTATGGTAAGTTAACTTTTGTTAGTTGTTTGTTTCTGTGTTAAGACAGTAAGCATTTAAATAGGATTGTATTTTTTTAAGTTCTCGCAGATTAGAATAAGCGTTATGTGCTGTGTATTCCTGTGCTTTCATCCATTTCTGTAAATAGAAGCTTAGCCTCTATTTTCCAGGGAGAGAAACTGTCACTAGTTTGACACTGTGAAAATACAGTTAGAATTTGCAGGAGTTTTTTGCAGTCTCTTTCATCCCTAGTGAATATGCTTTTTGTTGTTGTTGTTGAATACAGTGGTCTTTGGCAAACTGATTATTTTTATGTTTAACATACATAAACTTGTTTATATCAGATGATTCATTGTATTGCTTTGTCTAAGCATAATCCTGCTGTTGCTCATTGGAAATAAGCATACAGGCACATTAAGAAACTTCAGTAAAGAGAAGTACTACTCTTTGAAATGCAAAGCTCTTTAAATATATAAAACATGGTAACTAATTTACTTACACAGCAACTGTTGGGAAATGAATTGCATAACATTGAAGAAGTGGTCATTGAGAACATGCAGATATTACTGTAACAGTATGCTTCTGGTGATACGGGCCTTGAAACGCTACTAAAAACCTCGTTCAGACATGGGCTGCAAAATCCTAAGGACTGAGCAAATAACTGTGTGTTTGGCCTCATTGGTATCTAGGTTGCTTGATAACAGTAAAATGCCTTTTTTAGGCCTGGCTATATGCACAGTCTAGCCCAGAGCAATTGGACTATGATCTTCATAAACCTTAACTGGTTGTTCACCTCCTCCCTTAGAAGGACAAAGTACAGTCAGAAAAACCGAGCTGCATAAACAAGGCTCCAGCCATGTTTCATGAGTGAAAAGATGGACAACACTAGTAAGGTTTCAGCCAAGAAAAAGAAGGAGATGTGAAGAAGTACTGCTGATGGGGTGCTCTGAGACAGTGAAGAACGAGGGAGAATAAAATGGCTAGCTTAATTGGAGGATGTACTTAGTTCACAAGAACTACAGTGCTATGACAGAGGGAAGGGACTGTAGTTAGTAAGTATTGGGAATTTGTTTCCATTAAAAGCCTTAGTCTTTACTTAGTCATACACTGCCAGTATGCAAAAACTAATTTTACTGGGGTTTCTGTGATCTATCCAGGAAGCACCTTAACGCTATTCCAAAAAATCTGATAATTTAGATTAAATTCCTGAGCCAAAAGATGGTAGACTTAAGTTACCCCTGGGAGAGGGCTACTTACTACATTTTGATTGTAATACACAACAAGGAGGACAAATTCTACATTTAAATTATACACTTTACGAAACTAATCATCCCAGAAAAAGCCCACACCGCCATCACCAGCCATGTCAAAAGAAATAATGTATTTTTAAAATATAATTTCTGTTTGACGTTAAAAGCTGCAAGCTGCTTTGTCACAGCTATCTTGAGACCACTTTTTAAACCACTTTAAATTAATTTCTAGATACTGACTTCAACTGAAATTATGCTACCAGTAGAACTTCAAATCATTAGCAAATTAGTGATAGGATTTTCTTTAATATAATTACAGCTATAGCAGTGGATTCCAGAGCTCCAAAGCTTCCATGCTGGAAACAAAATTTCCAATAAAACTTAAGAGTCTGAAGATGCATTTCTCTTGCAACTCAGTCACTCACTGTAAGACAGTAATGTTTAATCAGTTCTGAATGTGTGCTTGGCCTCACGATCATTAATATTAAAACCGTTTCTAATTCACATTCAGATTTTAATTCAGATGCACGATGCTGATTTATGAGAAGATGCTATGAAACTTCTTGAAAAAGCAATGAGTATTTTCAAGGAAGTTAATTACAACCTGAGAATGAGAGCTTCTGAGTTTGTTTAGGAAAGACAAAAAGTAAAACAAATGAAATACCTCATTTGTCATTGACTGTGGTACATTTCATCAAATATGTTTGTTTTAAAGAAAAGAGTATTTTGAAAATTTTAATATATATCATACACAACATTTTTTATTAATAACTACAACAGTCTTCACCAAGTGTAATATTTCAGAAGTCTAGCAATGCTCCAACCATGCAATTAATTCCATGCCTTTGGATTTATCCTGTTGGCTTAATCTGGCAAATGAAAAAAACCTAAATGAAATAGTAAACACAAAATTTTGCATGAACAAGGACTGAGGGATTGCATCCTGGGTCTATAATCAAATACAACTGTGAACTTAACACCATGACTTATGTTCAGTGGGTCTCTCCTTTTGTTCTAAAACATTTTGTTAGATACAATTTTATTGGATAATCTATGAGAATGTTATGCATCCTACCTGCAATTTTAGTCAGTGGGATATGTTTTGAACCATATTGGGTAGGTCTTCATAAGCTCTGCTCCATATGACCATTTCCATTCGGACTGAATAATGACGTTTTTTCTCTATCTTTCTTCATTTATTGTACAATAATGTCCTATCATTTACTTCTAGTCAGCTTTTAATTCAGATAAATTCAACATAACTTAATAAAAATATTCATCAATGTAAAATTTATTTGGGAGAAATACAGTTAATCATTGACACTATCCTTCAGCAACAATAATCAACATCATGGTAATAAAAATTATTTAGAATGTATTTTTACACTTTATAATGTAGTTTAAAAAGGCTGAATTACTATTTAAAAAAAATAAAGTTATTGTCATGACAGAAGAGAGCATTACTGTACAAGACTGTTATATTAGCCAGCTTTGAGTTACACAACAGCAAACCCAAAAAGCACACATAAAGGACAAGACTCATTTTGCTGTCATTAAGGTGCAAATTAAAGTACTTTGAAAAGTTTCCCAATAGCATAGGACTGTATTTACCATCTACAAGATGAGAAGTTCAATATCTAAATGTGGTTTGGCTTTGGAAAACAGTTATGTGTTTCCCTGTGCTTCCACTTCTACTTCCGTACCATCAGCATATTTAATTATTTAATAAGGGTTTAGTTCCACAGGTGTTTATTATTGGATATTGATATGTCCTGTCATCAAATACTCATCTGAAAACAAAAGCAATTCTTAGAAGAATAAGCATCCTCTACTGTTTTGGCACTTCGCAATCTAAATTTTAATTACTGAATTTTATTAATGAGGTGCTATTCCTGTTATATACTACCGAATTTAATATCTAAAATTGTGTTTTGTCTTTCGACAGCCACACTGAATAATAGTACTCTCAATGTTGAATAACTTCCAGTGCAAAATATTCCCACTATTAGCCACAACTGTCAGCAAGATCAATCATCAATGCTTCATGCCTGTTGCAATCTTTCATGTCACCGGGATTCTTGATGTCAAAAACTGGCATAGGAAACAATGCCAAACTAATAGGAATCATGTTTGGAAAAAAAAAAAAAACACCACCACCACAATCTTTTAATGATTGTATTCTGCCAGATTTTAGCTTCTTAAAATGAAGAGGATAGAGACTGAAATAACTTTTTTTTTTAATGTGGCATGAGTCACCTCATTGAAAGGCAAACAAAAAGTACCTTTTGCTTTCACTGCTGGTTTGCCAACACCATTACACAAACTACACTTGCCTTTTCCATGCCAAAACAATATCGTTTTTAACTGTTGACTTACAGCTTAGTCACCTCTCTAAATCCATTAACTCCCACCCTCATATTTTGTCTCAAAAATCATAGATTTGTAACACAAATGATAAAAACATAAATTCATTAATACATCAGTTTCTGTCCATGCATTCAGGTACATGCATTAACTACTGCAAACTGATACATCCACAGCTAAACATACACATTTTCTATTACTCTGGCTATGTGAAACTTTGATACTATATTTTAGATGTTAAAATGTTCTTATTAGAAATTTAACATTCTGTAGAATTACTTCCCTCTCTATTTTTTAATCAGCCATACCAAATTTGCTGAACAGAATCAGCACAGTGGTTACAAAATAAAGTAGAAGAGGATGGCTGCATAGATTTAAAAGCTGATGAATACACATCCCAGTATTACGAGGCAATTGTGATATGCTATTCAGGGAGAGATGTTTTCACAAATTTCAATCATAAATGATTTTCAGTACCTTTGTTCTATATTCTCTGCTTTATATCATAACTTTCCTTGAAATGTACGCATCGGCTCTGACTCCAGTTTTATTACCATAAGATAAAATCAAGAAAGTAACTGACTGTGTTTAGTATTTATGAAGCAGCTTTGTTGTTGATTTTTATAATAGAAAAAATAGTTGAAAAAAATCTCTGGAACCATGATATAAAACTAAATTGATAATCATTCCTGGATGATTACAATGTGGATTTTAATGTTTTCCTAGGTATACTAATAAATTTAATATTTAATTTTTACTTATCACTTTTAAATAGCTTTTTAGAACCCTTCAGTAACATATTTTTGTTAACTCACACATTTAAGAAACATGTCTGTGCACCCAAGCTTAAGGCTATAACTATACTTCTGAATCCACAATGAATTTGTAACATAATCCAAAATAATCCAGTCTTTTACCATCAACTCCTTACCAATTAAAGGAAATGCGTATTTGATAAATACTTTATACACACACACGAGCATACACAAAAAAGAGCGTGCATGACAAAATTTGCACACTACTGGAGTTAGCAACTTGTTTAGCTGGAAGTGTCCACAATAAACTAACTTCCTCAAATACACATCTGTTTTTTACCCTGAGCAGTTTGTTCTCACTGTGTTAGTTTGCCTTTTACACTCTACAGCACCAGCCAGGAAAAAAACCCAGCCTTTCCCGTGTAGACAGTCTCTCTTCCAGAGCTAATCTGATCATTCCTTATCACTTTTGAACCGCTTTATTGTTAACACATTCTGCTTAGAATCATAGAACGGTTTGGTTTGGAAGGGACTTTAAAGACCATCTTGTTCTAACCCCCCTGCCATGGGCATGGACACCTTCCACTAGACCAGGTTGCTTAAAACCCCATCCAGCCTGGCCCTGAACACTTCCAGGGAGGGGCTGTCCACAACTTCTCTGGGCACCCTGTTCCAGTACCTCACCACCCTAGTCATGAAGAATTTCTTCCTAATAACTAATCTAAATCTACCCTTTTTTGGTCTAAAACCGTTACCTCTTGTTCTATCACTACATGTCCTTGTAAAAAGTCCCTCTCCAGCTCTCTTGCAGGTCCCCTTCAGGTACTGGAAGGCTGCTATAAAGTCTCCTTGGAGCCTTCTCTTCTCCAGGATGAACAACCCCAACTCTCTCAGCCTGTCTTCACAGGAGAGGTGCTGAAGCCCCCTGATCATCTTCATGGCCCTCCTCTGGACTCACTCCAATAGGTCCACGTCCTTATGTTGGGGGCCCCAGAGCTGAATGTAGTACTGCAGGTGTGGTCTCATGAGAGCGGAGCAGAGGGGCAGAATCACCTCCCTCGACCTGCTGGTCACGCTTCTTTTGATGCAGCCCAGGCTGAAGCAGTTTGCTTCATTTGCAGGAAGCGTGTGCATTGCTGGCTCATGTTGAGCTTCTCATCAACCAATACTCCCAAGTCCTTCTCCTCAGGGCTGCTCTCAATCCATTCTCTACCTAGCCTGTTTCTGTGCTTGGGATTGCCCCACCCATGTGCAGCACCTTGCGCTTGGTCTTGTTGAAATTGATGTGGTTCTCACGTGCCCACTTCTCAAGCCTGTCAAGGTCACTCTGGATGGCTTCCCTTCCCTCCAGCATGTCAACTGCACCACACAGCTTGGTGTCATTGGCTAACTTGCTGACGGCCCACTCAACCCCACTGTACATGTTGCCAACAAAGATGTTAAACAGCGCTGGTCCCAATACCAACCCCTGAGGAATGCCAATTGTCACTGGTCTCCACTTTGAGCCATTGACCACAACTCTTTGAGTGCAATCATCCAGCCAATTCCATATCCGGTGAGTGGTCTATCTGTCAAGTCCATGTCTTTCCATTTTAGAGACAAGGATGTCACGCAGGACAGTGTCAAATGCTTTGCACAAGTTCAGGAAGATGACATCAGTTGCTCTTCCCTTGTGCACCAATGCTGTAACCTTGTTGTAGAAGGCCACCAAAGTCATCAGGGACAATTTGCCCCTAGTGAAGCCATATTGGCTGTCACCAATCACCTCCTTATTTTCCATGTGCCTTAGCATAGTTTCCAGGAGGATCTGCTCCATGATCTTATGGGGCACAGAGGTGAGGCTGACTGGCCTGTAGTTCCCCGGGTCTTTCTTTTTCCCCTTTTTAAAAATTAGAGTTGTGTTTCCCCTTTTCCAGTCAGTGGGAACTTCATCAGACTGCCACAACTTCTCAAAAACGACGGAGAGTGGTTTAGCAACTTCATCCGCCAGTTCCCTCAGGACCTGCAATGCATCTCATCAGGTCCCACGGACTTGTGCAACTTCAGGTTCCTTAGATGGTCACGAACCTGATCTCCTACAGTGGGAGGTTCTTCATTCTCCCAGTCTCTGCTTTTGCCGTCTGTGGCTTGAGCAGTGTGGCTTGAGTACCTTCCAGTGAAGACTGAGACAAAAGTCATTGACTACCTTAGCCTTCTCCATATCCAGGGCAACTAGGTCTCCCATTTTCTTCCGGAGAGGGCCCATATTTTTCCTAGTCTTCCTTTTATCACTGACGTACCTACAGAAGCTTTTATTGTTGCCATTGACATCCCTGGCCAGATTTAATTCTGTCAGGGCTATAGCTTTCCTAACCTGATCCCTGCCTGCTTGGACAATCTCTCTGTAATCCTCCCAGGCTAGCTGTCCTTGCTTCCACCCTCTGTA